>LT969562.1:431115-508309 GCA_900097035.1 Plasmodium blacklocki (nom. inval.)
TGAATAGTATCAATTATAATTCTTAAAAGAATGATTATATAAAAAATAAGAAATAAATAATAAATAGGATATTATATAGAGAAGTAAACATAGATACTTATGTATATATATATATATATATATATATATATATATATATATAGTTATGTATTTATGTTTACGTTTATTTCATTTTGTGTTATATTAGGGAAAGGTTCAATAAGAATAATCGAAGCAATAATAATAGCGAATTATATAACCAGAAAAATTTAGTGAAAATGAACTCTAATCATAATAATAATTGTGAAGATAAAGATAATGATTGGAGCGATTTGAGAAGTGGAGCGAATAGTAGTTTTCGTAATTCTATTAGGAATAATGAAAATTTTATGTTTTCAGCAAATAATAAAAAAGATAATGGAATAGAAGAAGAATGTTGGAGATCTAATAAAAATTTTGATGATATGAATAATAGAAATAATAGTTTGAACAGTAATGATATGAGTAATAATAATATGAATAGTTCAGATAATTCAAAATTAAGTTTTAGTAGGAATTTTAAAAATAGTTTTAATAAAGGTATGAATAGGAATAATTCTATTACTGGAAATGTAAAAGGAATTAATAATAAGAATTATAATTATATGAATAATAATCAAGAAAATGGTACAAATAATAATGATATGAATGTAAACGATCAAAATAATTATAGTGGTATATTTAATAACAATTTTACAAATTTAAACAATAAAGCTTTTTATAAAAATATGAATAAAAATAATAAATTCAATAAAACTAATAATCGCAATAATAATAATAACAATAATAATAACAATAACAATAACAATAATGATGATGGTAATATTAATTATCAAAATACCAACGAATTTAAAGATAATAAAAAAAATATGAACTTTAAAAATCAATATAATAATACTTGTAAATTTGATGAAAATATGAATAATTCTAATATTATGTATAGCAGAAATTCAAATGTAGAAGAACATCTAAGAAATAATTCTATTGATATGAATAATGCAACTATAAATAATTATAATAATCAACAAACAAGATTTTCTTCTCTTATGGAAAACGATAACGAAAACGAAAAGGAAAACGAAAATGAAAATAAAAATTATCATTCAGGAGGAATGAATAATAATATTCCCTTTAAAAATAAATACGACAATAATAATAGTTCAATGAAAAATACAGATAATAATAAAACAGATACATCATATAATATGAAAGGAACTATTAATAATGACATTAATAATATTGATTATTTAAGAAATATTAATAATATTAATGAATATAAAGGTTCGGCAAAAAATAAATTTTACACGAATTATATGAATAAGAATAATTTAAAATATGCCCAAAATAATAATGATAATATGAACACTAACGAAGATAATAATAATAACAATAATAATAATGGTGTCTTTTCAAATTATCAAAATAATAACATGAATAGAAATAATAGTATAAACATGAAGAGAAACTTTAACAACAATAATAATATTAATAATAATATGAATAAAATGGGCTCTCAAGATAAAAATCAAAATTCAAATAATAACTTTTATATGAATTATAATTATCAAAATAGGAAGAATAGTATGAACAGTAATATGAATAATAATATGAACAGTAATATGAATAATAATATGAATAATAATATGAACAGTAATAATAATAATAATAATAATAATATGAACAGTAATATGAACAATAATATGAACAATAATATGAACAATAATATGAACAATAATATGAACAATAATATGAACAATAATATGAACAATAATGTAAATAAAAATAATAATTACAATGAACAAAATAACTACTCCAATATAAATAGTTTCGATAGTGGTATGAGTCCAAATTATCATGCCCATGTTAAAATGAATATAATAAATAATAATAATAATGAATCTAACGCAGCTAATCCTAACCAAATGAATTTTGAACAAACTAATAATGATAATATGAAAAGGGAAAATAAGAATATGAATAATTATGGTTATGATGATAACACAGTACATGTAAATAATAATAGTCCTTCAACTGATTTTTTTAGTAGAGCGATTGGTTATAATAATAACTATTTAAATAACAATAATAATATGAATAATGTAGTTAATAATAATTCTTCTAATGGAAGCAATATGAAAAATGAAAATAATAATGATAATAAAAATGTTGAAGATAATAATGATAACCTAAACAACAACAACAACAATAATATTAATATGAACGAAAATGTTAACAATAATAATACTTTAAATAATAATAATGAATATAATAACCAAAATAACAATGAAGATGAAGATGACGACGACTGGGGAGAATTAGGAGAAGACAAATACATAGATATAAATTCAATTATGAAGAAAAAGAATGTTATTTTAAATCAACTAGAGGCAGATTTAAATGATTTGTCAAAAAAAGGAAATGACGGAAAAAATAAAAAAAAGAATAAAATGAAAAAAGATGATTTGTTTGTATTGGCACCTACAAATAGTTTATTAGGAGATAAGAAAAAAAATAAAAAGAATAAAAATAAAAACGCAAAGAATAATAATACAAATAGTAGTAACAACAACAACAACAACAACAATAATAATAATAATAATAATAATAATAATAATAATAACAATAGTAATATTTTGAAGAAAGACAATGATGCAAATGATAAAAATACAAAACAAATTGTTAATACTAGTGGAGCAAATAAAAAGAAAGGAAAAAAAACAGGAGTTGAATCAAATAATAAAAACGTAGAACAAAAAGGAGATACTAAAACATATACAAAAGTAGATGAAGAAGTAAAAAATGATGAGGTAAATAATGAGCAAAAGGATTTAGTTGAAGATAAAAATACAAAAAATGTAAACAATGTTGATACAAAACCTGATGGAGATGATAATAATAATAATAATAATAAAGGTGAAGAAAATAATAAAGAGAAAAAAGAAGATGATAATACTATTGTTGAAAAACCAGCAAAAGCTTTATATGTTTTTAAAAAAAAAGAAAATATGTCACCTATAGAATATATGGAAAGACAAGTAAAAAGCTTGCTTAATAAATTAACTGTAGAAAATTTCCCTATTATTACAGAAAAAATGTGCCAAATTATGGAATCTCGATTAAATACTGATGAAATTCAAACAGTAGTAAATCAAGTTATCGATAAAGCTGTACTAGAACATGATTGGTCAGAAATGTATGCAGATTTATGCCAAACATTAAAATGGAGATCACCAAACTTTGAAATGAAAAAGAAAACTTCCTTTGAAATTGCATTATTAAAAAAAATACAAGAACAATATGAAAACTTACCAAGCACATTTGAATCTACTATGAAAGAAAAATTAAAAAATGATGAAAATGAAGAAGAATTAAGTTTTGTTGAACAAAAACAAAAAAAAAGATTATTAGGAATTGTAAAATTAATAGGGGAGTTATTTCAAAGACAAATTGTTTCTATATCTATTGTTATAAGTATAGCCCATGATTTATTGATTGCATATGAAGAACCAAAAGAATATTGTATTGAAGCATTTCTTCAGCTAATTTATTCTACTGGATTCTTTATAGACAAAATTGAAAAATATAAAAATGTTTTAGATACCTGGTTTGGTAGGCTAAAAGAATTACAAAGAAAAAAAATGTATTCTAAAAGAATTAAATTTGTTATTCAAGATGTTTTTGATTTAAGATCATCTGAATGGAGAAAAAAAACACACAAAGATACAGCCAAGGGATTAAATGAATTAAGATCCCAATTAGAAACTGAAGAAATGATGGGAGGTTCTATACATTTAGCTCAACTTGGTAATATTGTTATTGTAGGGGAAAGACATAATTTAAGAAATAATGAATCCTATTCAAAATATATGCAAGAACAAGAAAAATTGAGTAAACAAAATCAAAAAAAATAAGAACACATCTTTCTCTTTCTTTTTTATTCAATTATTTATATATTAGGATAATGTTTATTATAATTTTTATAATTGCATAATATATATTTTTATGAGTTAATAAGTTTTAGTTTATATATATTAAATATAAAAATTAATAATAACAGTTTAACCGTTATATATATATATATATATATATATATATATATATATATATATAATATATGAATTATTGTTTTTTTCATTATTTTTCATTTTTTTATTTTATTTTATTTTTATTTTTTTTATTATTATTTATTTATTTTAAAGGTTAAAAAAATGAAAAAATATTTATATATAAAATATTTTATTTGTATATTTTAATATATATATATATTAAATTTATATTATCATATAATTACATTATATGCAATTTTTTGTTTAAACATAAATTAGTATTGTATATTAAATTTTAATATATATATTAATTTTTATTAAGGTTATATATATATATATATATATATATATATATATATATATATAGTCTTTATATATTATACATATTTATATAGTTCAACATGTTATTATATATAAACTTTTACATATTTATATGAAAAAAAAAAAAAAAAAAAAATTTAAAAAATGGGTTTTTATGTTCTTAATATGATAAATGTAACAAAAAAAAATAATGATTACAAAAAAAAAAAAAAAAAGTAATATTAAAATATTATTATATGTATTTAATATATTTAGTCTTACATTTTAATAAATGTGTAGTACGCATTTTCTTTTTTCTTTTCCCCTTATATTATTTCATTGGATTTCTCAAATTAATAAAGGTGGAAAATATATGGAAAAATATATTAAGTATCTATATATATTAAATGTGTACTTTTTTATTTTTATATCTATCCTCCTCTTAATTGTAAAATCATATGAACAGTTGATCCAGGTACCACACGATAGTCGCTTAACTTCATATCATCATGCATTTGTTTCCCTTCAAAAAAAAAAAAAAAAAAAAAATATTTAATAATAAATAAATACAATAAACGTTTGTATATAATTCTTTTCTTATTCATGTATAATATTAATTTAATATTTATAGTTATATATTTCAATATAAAAAAGAAATCAAAACCTGAGTATATTAATCTTATTTGTTTAGCGTCTATTCCTTCTCTTTCCTCTATAGCCATTTTTATTTGAAAAACAGAACTAGAGGGTTCAAAATTAAATGATTGTCTTTTCCCTGTTAATGTTTTAACTAATATTTGCATTTTTTTTTTTTTTTTTTAAATTTAGATAATTATATTTATAATCCCTGTAAGTAATATTTCGTAATCATAGATTAGTATATATCATAAGTACATATATGAATATTTACAGAAAATAATATACTTATATATATATTATATATATATATTTTTTTTTTTTTTTAATATTGTAATATATGCGGAAATATTTTCTTTAAAGCGTTTATTTAAATCCTCGATTATTTTTCAAAGTGAAAAAATAATATATATGTATATTTTTTCTTTTCTTTTTTTATTTAATTTTTAAAAATAAAATTTCAATTTACATATAAATAGAATTATATATTATAGTGTACATATGAATAATTAAAATATATTATATATATATATTAATCGCCTGTATGTTAAATATATTATATATTTTTGTTTTCTCTTGTATATGGAAAAAATAATTTCTTCTTATGAGAGCTAAATGGTACTATAAATAATAACCATCAAAAGTATTTTGTAACACATATGAATTCTTTCTATTTTTCCAAAAAAAAAAAAAAAAAAAAAAAAAGAAAAAAAGAAATGAATTATCTGATTGAAATATTTTTTTTTTTTTTTTTTTTAATTTCTTCTTTTCATTATTTTTCACAAAAATGGTTCTTTATTTTAAAAATGTATATTACATTAATATATATTATATACATATATTTATTCATTTAGTATATTTCCTAATGAATAATATTTTTTTTTTTTTTTTTTTTTCTTTCTTTCTTTTTTACAATATCATTATATATATTTAAATTAAAATATATTCATATAGTTTAAATTTTATAATAATGAATATTTTCTAAAGTGAACATATATTATTTAATAATTAAATTAAAAAAAAATTAGTTATACCATCCTTCAACTACACAAAAAAAAAGTATATTAAAATATTATTATATATTGATAACAATCTGTTATATGTATTCTTTTTCATTCCTTTTTTTTTTTTTTTTTTTTAATTGTATTTTATTATTTGTTTAAAATACTATAAGAAAATCATATAATATTTAAAAATGTGTAGGAACATATACAATATATATATATATATATATATATAATGCGTTTATATATATTATAAAATTAGAACTAGATCACTTTATACTTTTTCTATGATCTCATTAAATTATTCTTTTCATTTCTTTTTTGAATTTTAAAATATTTCATATGAAATTAATATATATTTAAAAAAATAAATATTACGGATTTTAGGATGGAAGAATATTTTAAGGTCACAGTTGTACATATTTTCTATTTACTTTTTTATTATAATAAATATATCAAATTTTATATTATTCCTATATTAAAAAAAGCACACAATGGCATAATATGTTTTTTTCATCATGCTTATTTAAGAATAGAATAATATATATTATATACTTATATATTTAAATATATTATATTCCTTATTACATGCACCTCCTTTTAAATAAAAAGAGTTTGGTCTTATATCCTTGTAGAATTTTTTTCCACCTCTTTATTTATTCATTTGAAATTCAATATAGGTAATTATTTCTACATATGTAAATCGTATGTATACCACATGTAATAATATTATATGTAGTTATTATCCATTCTTATGAAATTATAGCTAATGTTATTTTCTTTTTCTTTTATATAAAAAAAAAAAAAAAGAAAAAGAAAAAGAAAAAAGGGAAACATTAATAGAATTAATTTTTTAAATATGATCTATTAAAAAAATAAAAAATAAATAAATAAAAATATATATACTATTTTATGTATGCTATTTATCAAAAAATTAATATATAAAAATAAAAAAAAAAAATCTTAATATCTTTATACTTACCCCATTACATATAAATAAAATAACTTCTATTTATCCTATAACCGTATATAAATTTCATATAATGAAATATGTATATATGTTCAATTGAATGAGAAAAAAAAAAAATAATAAAAAATAAAATAAAAGACCGAGAACCATTTCAAAATAAGACATTTATTATAATATACATATATATATATATATATATATATATATATAATATCCTACGAAAGATATAAAATATTACGCAGAATTCTAAAATGAGATCGTATGAAAAGAAAAAGAATAAAAAGACCGCAAAAACAAGTTCACACAGTAGAAATAAGTGGACTAGTAATAAAAGCAAATCTAGTTATAAAAAGAAAAAAAAAAATTTGGTTAATTCAAATTACAATTTACTCAACTATCTTCAAAAGGAACATATAAATGAAAACATAAAAAAAGAAAATGAATATTTGAATCATTCAGATGTAAATATATACGAAAACAAAATAAAAAAAGTGGACAAAATTAGAAATATACCATGTGTTACTTCAAAAGGTATAAATGTTGATAATGGAAATATTAATAAAGAGAAAAACATAAAAATAAAACAAAACAAAAAAAGAAGAATAAAAAACAAAGAAAGTATTTGTATTCCTAATGTTAAGGAAGAAAAAGATGTGTCCATTTTGTATTCTAACAAGGAAATAATATTATATAAGAAAAATGAAAGTGGTATTATTAATAGATCCAATATTAACAAAAAAAATATTGATAATGACAATGTTGATAATGACAATATTGATAAGGACAATATTGATAACAACAGTGTTTATAACAACAATGTTCATAACAACAATGTTCATAACAACAATGTTTATTACGACAATGTTGAGTACGACAATGTTGAGTACGACAACATTCACAAGAACATTGCTCATAAATATAGTATGAATAAGAAAGAGAAAACAGGAAAGTGTTCTTCTAACACAAATAAAAACAACATTTCAATTAAATATAAAATTAGAAACAATAAATGGATAAATAAAAGGAACATTGCTGAAGAAGAAAATAAAAAAATATATCATAACATGTTTAAATCAGAAGATATAAGTAATCAAAATTATAAACCACAAAATTTTAAAAACGTTGTAATTCCCCATGAACATTCTAGTGAAGGTTCCAAGATATCACATGAAAGAAAAAATGAAAAAAAAAAAAAATTATATTATAGTAGTACTTTACATACTAATTTTGGAAGAATAAAGAAAAATAATACATTGTTCGAGGAATATGAAGAAAAAGAAAATGAAATTATAAATAAAAAATATTATATGTTCCATAGTGCTGATATATCTAATAATAATGCAAATTTATATAATAACCAAATTAATTATAGTTATGAAGCGGAAGAAAAAGAAAAAACTATCTCAAATGATTTCCTAGACAGCATATTACCTGTAGACAAAATAATACAATATGTGGATGATATATCAATAGAAACCCTTGCATATATATTAAACACATTAGACATAACCAATTCGACATCCTTAATAGAAAGATTACCACATAGATATTATAAAGACTATCTCATGTGCACAAATAATATTAAACGAATTATAGAACTTATGGAAAATATAAGTAATGAAAAATTGGGAAACTTTTTTATTACATATAAAGAAGAAATAGATATATGTAAATATATAAATATATTATCATTAGAAAAGTTAAATAATATTTTAAATTGTTTTCATATTGATAATTATAAAGAGTTTATATTACTATTTGATGAATATAAAATTTTGGAAATATTAAACACACTTTCAATAAGTACTTGTTTACATATTTTATTAAATATATCTCAAAAGAAATTAACATACATATTTGATAATATAAATGAAGAAAAATTAATTATGTTAATAAATGAAGTACCTTTATGTAAATTTTATTATATCAATGAATGTATACCAATTCAAAAAATAAGTATCTTATCTAATAATATATGTTATGAAAAATTATATCATCTTCATAATTCTCTATCTAATAGTAAAAATATACATTATATAACTTCTAATTTATCTATACATATTATTATTCAACTTATAATTGATTTACCTATATATAAAGCTGTACAAATATTGAAGACAATATCATTAGAAAAAGTAGCACAATGTATTATGTTTAATAAAAATTGTTTTAATATATATGACATATTATATAAAGCATTTCCTATAGATAAAATTGTACAAATAATAATTCATATAGATAATGATGTTAATAATATAAATATTTTATTGAATTTAGCAAACTATACAGATATAATACATTATATTAATTATATATCTTTTAATAAATTTAAATCATTTATAGACAAATTACCTATATCTTTTCTCAAAAAAATTATAAATGATATATCTCTCAAAAAAATGATCCAATTTTTTATGAACAATAAGAACGAAAAAAAGGTTACAATATGTTTTTATCAACTAACAATTAAAAATCTTAATTCGATTGTGCAATTATTACCAGTAAATAATGTAGTACGTTTGGTTATACCTTCTCATATGGATATTCATTGTACAGAAAGAAAAAAAATTATTAACCGTTTAGATGAAAAAAATTTGGTCCTTTTCTTAAATGATTTAAATGATAAAGAATATAAATACATTTGTAATTATATATCTCTTGAAAAAATTCATAATTTACTTAATAATAGTACCTTTGCAAATTATGAAAAGTGTTCCATTGTGATTTTATATCTACCCATTCGAAAATTAATAGATACATTTCATACATTAAATGAAGAAAAGAAAATTGGTATATTAGAACGTATACCCTCTTATATTAAAGATACTATAATATGTAATATATATGATAATAACAAAAAATATATATATCTAATGAACCCAATACAGCAAATATTTATTTCATGTATGTTATTTAAGCTCAACAGAATTTTTGATAATCACTACAAAAAAAATATAAATAAAAAAAAAAAAAAAGTTGAAAAGAAAAATACCAAGAAATATATTCCTTTATATTCTATAAGAAGTAAATTTTATGATATCATAAAAAACATAAATATTAAAAAGTACCATAAATTTCTAAATCAAGTATCTTGTAACAAAATTATAGAAACACAAAATGTTATACATAATATAAGGAATAAAAAAAAATATGAACATAAACAAATAGTACAAGATCTTTTTTTTTATTTTAATATTTATCAGTATGTAAAGAAAAAACGGAAACAAAAAGTTTTACATATAAAAAGAAATATACCATTAATTGTTCAAAATCATGATAAGGTAAGGGCAAAAATATTGAATAATATATATTCTCCAACAACATCTATATCAGATCCTATGTTATCAAATGATAGTTCTTATAAGAATCGTTATTTATATAATAAGTCTTTTATTACGAAAAAAAGAAATTCAAATGACCTACTAAAAAATAATAATAAAAATAATAATAATAATATATATAAAGACGGGATAGCAACCAACAACAATGGAAACCATCACATTGATCTTTCTAGGAGAGAGAAAATTCTTCCTATTAAAACATATAACATAAAAAATAAGGATAATAATAAAAATAATACTTGTACTAGTATATATTACAATGAAAACATTTCGTTAAATAATATTTTCAATGAGAAAAATATAAATAAGGATATGACAAAACATGTCAAAACACATAAGGAAGAAACTTCATATATTCCTAAAAGTAGACACAGTTTATATATTTTTTTAATACACCTTATAATTGTTATAAAAAAACATATACAAGACAAAAATGACAGAATAGTTAACGAAAATAATTCATATGATATAAATTATACTACAACAGATGATTATAATAATAGTAATCATTATAATAGTTGCAACACAAATTATAATAATAATCATAATAATCTATTAACGAACGCATCATCAACTCACGAAAATGATTACAATAAATTTATTTTTTATCAATTGAGAAAAATAATGAAGAATATATTTTTTAGCGTAAGAAAAATTCTACAAATGAAAAATCGTTCAAATGTCATAAAAAATATATCAATACATCATATTATGAATGCTGATTTATTACCATATATGATAAACGAAAATTATAATAATATATTTTACGATACATCAAATAATATAAAACATACTGAAAAAATAAATCATAATTCCAACATATCTGATAACAGAAACCATTTACAAGAATACAAAATTTTTAATATGATTGAAGATTCAACGGAATTTTTTGATACTAATAATAATTGTGTAGTTATAGAAAACAACCATACAAATATAATGTATACTTCAAAAGAGAATGAAAATATATTTAGTCTAAAAGATGATATACCTATAATAGAAGATACGAACAATGATATGGAATTAGACCATGAACAAATAATTAATGACATATGTGTACAAAAAAACAAAAATAGGAATCCTCTTTATTATGTTTCCCTCTTATTTAATAAAGCAAATTCATTTCCATATCTAATTAAAAATAATACCATAAGAATTGAGAAAAATGATAAAAAGTACAAAAACTTTTTTTTTTTCAAAACAGTTAATATATGTGATACTATAAAAAATGATGAATATGATGAAAATACCCAAGGAGATAATATGAATGATTATATATTAACAACTAGTAATATATTCAAAAAAAATCGGAATAACAAATTAAATATTTATAATAAGGATACAAAAAATGGCCATAATACTGATAAGGAAGAAAGTGAACAAATAAATTGTAAGAAATCTATTAATGGTAATAATATAAATATTTTATATTGTAATACAAATGTTGAATCAAATAATAATAATAATAATAATAATAATAATAATAATAATGACAATAATAATAGGAAGAAGAAGGACATACAAAAATGTAAATTCAACAATTTAAGATATAGATGGAAATTATCACATATTTCATCAAAATATAAAAAGAAAATATATAAAATAAATAATAATATTAATGGAGAGAGAAAAAATGTTTATAGTCTTAAATTCATATTTGTATTAAATAATGTTTGTGATTTAGATATAAGTAATAATGATAACATTAATTTAACCCTTAATTTTTTTATTTCGAAAAAAAAAAAAAAAAAACCACGACTCCTTAATATATATAAACAAACAATTTTAGATTCTTCCTTAGATATCCAAATAAACAATGAAAAATATAAAAACAAATTAATAAACTTCAGTACTAATACTAGTGATACAACATGTTATATAAATTCAAATATTGTAAATATAAAATTTAGTAAAGAACAAAAAAATAAATTGAAATATTTATATTCATTAATAAATGAGGAGGAATCATCGAATAAAGACTTTTTTATAAAATCAAAATGTGATACCTATATAAATGATGATAGTGATATGAATGTGGATAATCTTCATTATCATAATATACGAGATGACCATATAAATAATGATAAATATAATTACAATTATGATAAAAAAGTACCATTAAATGAATTAAAAAATAATACTCTTGTTCATAATGAAAATAAAAATAACATCATGTTATCAGAAAAATCCAGATATAATTTTTTGAATAAAAATATTATTCTATTATGGAGTTGTAAAAATATAGGATATATCCTTTTAAATACAGAGAATTCTCTTCATATAAATATTCGAGACGTTTCACATAATTTATGCATACAAATAGACAAGTATAATTATAACACACATAGGAATTATTTTTTTCATAATAATAAAAATTACAAAAAAAGTACATATATATTTTTTAACAGATTTGTAAAAGAAAAGATAAGTTTTAGAAAATTAAAAGAAGCCTTTTCAAAGATAATTGAAAATAAAAAAAAGAAAAAGAAAGCTACATGTCAATCTTTATTGAAAGAAAATAATAATGAAAACTTTCATAAATATAAGGATAATAAAAAAAAAAAAAAATATAAAAATGTAATTAATTTAACAAATAAAAATGGTTCTGTTGAAGAAAATATTTCTTTAAATAAATATGAAAATACTACAAATACAGATATATTAAAATTAATACGTATAAACATGGAAAATAACTATAAATCGGAACAAAATAATACTGAAGATAATATCAATCAAGATATTATTTATTTTGGTAATGATAAGTATGAATTTTTTAATGATACCAATATATTAGAAGAGAAAAATATAAATCAGAAAAATAATGAAATATGTATAATAGATAAACAAGTATATCATGATATAGATAAAGATAACTATATAATTCAATATGACGACAATATAAAAAGAAAAAATAGTTTAATATTTATGAATCATACAAATGAAGGTTGTTCGAATAATATGTTTTATGAACAATCTAAAAATGATGATCCTATTAATGAATATTATAAGCATCATAATAGTATAGTTGTCAATTATTTTAATAACGTAATTAGAGAATCTAATAAAATATTATCAGGAAAAAGAAATAACATTAATAAACAAATAAGAGAAGAAATAATAAACATAAATGAAAGATCTATACATTCATTGGATTCAAATGAAAAAGAAAAAGTACATCAAATTATTAGTAATGAATATAATAATATTATAGAACATGAGTTAAAAAAAATTCGGAATCCTTATTTATGTGATATGCATCAATTTCTTAAATACAGTTATACGAAAGAGGAATTTAATATTATATTATATTTAAAAAAAAGAAAGAAAAAATTAAATAAAATCAATGATATGTCGAATATAAAAGTGAATGTTTCAAAAAAAATTACAAATGATGGTAATAATATTATTGATGTACAAAGAAATGGAAATTTTGTCCCTCATATTTTTAATGATAATAATATCCTCAAATTAAAATTAATCACACTTGTAGATAATGAATTATGTGGTTATAAATTATATAACAACAAAAGAAATAATAATAATAATAATAAGGAAATTGTATGTTTTGAAGAAAATTTAAGAAAGATCAATTTAAGTTTTCATTCCTCTTACATATTTGCTAGTAATCCTTTTATTGTTTCAAGGGAGCATTTTTTATCACATCAGAAAACTGAAGATAATAGTACAGAACAAATAATACAAAATAATAATAATAATTATGGCGATAGAAAAAAGGAAAATATCATATATAATGAAAATGAAGTAGGTATATATGACAATAATATATTTGTCAAAGGAAATAATAAAAATACTTCATTTTATAATGAGAAATATGTTACACAAATAGAAAATAATAAGGATTATAAAAATGTAATGCCTTCGTTAAGTAATATAAGTTATAATAGAATGATGATACAAAAATTTGTTGAAAAAGACGAGGTATTTAAAAATTGTAACAATTTAGAAAATTCGAAAAACGTACAAAATGAAGAAAGATGCCTAACTATAAAAGAAAAAAAAATACCAAACAACAATAATAATAATAATAACAATAATAATAATAATAACAATAATAATAATAATAACAACAATAATAATAATAACAATAACAATAATAATATTTATGATATTTTTGATGATAACATTTTCAAAGTTTTATATATCAAGGATGATATAAAATTGACTAAGCCAATCATACAAGATAATTTAACAAGTTCTGACAGAGATACCTTATACAAAAATCAAATATTTTTTAATGATAAAGATGCGATACAAACTCTAAATACAGAACAAATAATAAATAAAATACATATACCAAATTATTCTTCTGATGTTGTTAGAAAAGTATCCAATAATTTTTCATGTATTAATCAATCAACTAATATGCCAAATATATTTTCCAATAATGGTGGAAATATAAAGAGTGTTAAAGAAAAGAACAAATTTATGAACAATTCCAATAGTATATTATCAGATATATCAGATATTTCCATTAATTATAATGATAGTAATAAAGAGGTAGAAAAAAATATGAATAATTCCTTTTTTAATAAATTAATTTTTCCTATCACTGATGATAATATGAATATAAATTTTATTCAGAAAAACGAAACACATTTGGATGATAATTATATAAATATTAATTCACTTGAAGAAAATAACATAAATACATCTCACATTATTAAGGAGTCACATATAGTAAGTTATTTAAATTATAAAAATATATCAGATAATATAACTAAAAATATATCAGAAAACTCTCTTAAAAATATATCACATAATTCTCTTAAAAATATATCAGATAATTCTCTTAAAAATATATCAGAAAATTTTCTTAAAAATAAATTATATTCTGGATTTTCCATAACAAACCATCATAACAATAATAATAATAATAATGTAGATGATTATATAAAGAATTCAAATGATAATATATCTATAAATGATACACACAAAAATATAAAAGGAATAATGTATAATCTTGGATTTCTTAATCTACATTGTTTATTAGAAAATAAAAACAAACACTTCTATTTAATTACCCAAGGATATATCAAAGCTAGTAATTATATTAACGACCAGATGCTTATTCATACAAAAATATATAACGAAATATTTCACACAAAATATATAGATCTAAAGAAAAATACAAGCATCATTTCTTCTTCTTTTGATAGTGTTACTAAACAACATGATAAATTATATTGTTTACATAAAAAAAAAAGATTGTTCTGTAATATTTGTGGACATATATTAAAACAAAATTTATTAAATGATTACTTCTTCTTTAAAATATTTATTGTTACTAAAAGAGCTATTTTTTCAAACCATTCTGCAATCAATATAATTTACCAAAGTCCATTGATAAAAGCAGTTTTTCATGAAAAGGATAATATCAAATATAAATTAGAACAAACGAACAATAGTCAATATATATTAAAAATAATAGCAATAAAAAAAAAGAAAATACATAAAACATTCTCTCTATCGAAAACTAAACATTTTAGGAAATGTCTAGAAATTGAATTGATTAATAGTGGAATAAATAATATAGAAAATGAGATGTATGAAAGCAAAGAAATTATATTAGAAAGAAATATACATGGAAAACAAATATTTCATAAAAAATCGTGTGATAATCCATATATAACTACAAAGGATTCATTAATCATTAATAACGAAAAGTATAAATCTGTAATAAAAAAGAAAAAAAATTCTTCTTACGAAAATATTAAAAATTATTCTCAGAGCTTATCAAATACAGGTTATAGTAACCATTTATCTACCAGTATTTGTAAGCCAAATAAAGCAATACTTAATTTTAGTATTCTTGATGACAAGAATAAGAAGTAATAAATAAAAATATATTTTTATTTTTTATATTATGTTATTTTTATTTTATTATTTTTCATAATATTCAATTAATATTATATATTCACATATATAATATATAATATATTATTTATACATTCATCCGTTTTTTTTATAAAATCTTCATTAAAATATTAATTTATGAAAAACATCATATATATATATATATATATTTATATATATATATATTTATATATATATATAATTATAATTTTCCTTTTTACTATAGAAAATATGATGTAGAAAAGTTTATAGTACCTTCAATATATTTTTGCACTAACGGATGATCCACACATTAATAACAAAGTTGTACAAGATAATATTATATGTATACTTTAATATAAGAAATATAAAATAATCATAAGTAAAAGATCTTTTGATTAGTTATAGAAGCATTTATACTTTTTAATATAATACCTTATATTTTTTTTATACTTTAGATTATTTTTTCTCATACTATATATATATATATAACATTTTTATTTAATATTACATTGTAAAATGATTCTTGTATATATAATATTTATTTATATATGTATGTATATATTTGTATATTTTGTGCATTTGTTAAAATATTTTTTTTTTTTTTTTTTTTTTTTTTTAAATTATATTATAAAATAAAACAAAATATTTATATATGAATATATATTATTATTTATTATTTATATTTTTTTTTGTTTGGTGAAAAATATTGATTAAATATATTATTTCATTTTTAAATTATTTTATATATTCTTTTATTATTTTATTTTATTTTATTTTATTTTATTTTATTTTTTGTAAAATAAGTAGCTTCAGTATAAATTAAAGTATAGCTATTTACCAAAATAGCTTATTTTCCTAACCTTTTTATATGCTTAAATATTCTTATATATAATAGACCAAATATATATTTTTTCTTATAAAAAATGAAGTTAATAGAATAAGAGGGTCCAATGTGAGATATATTTGACCCCTATAAAAAAAAAATTAACACAATATAAAATATAATAATATGATTACCACATTATAAGAGCTATAACATATCGATATTTTTTTTTTTTCATGAGGAAAAAAAAAGGAAAAAGAGAATGTATACAATTAAATAAAAACAGAAATGTAACGAATTAAATGGAAAAATATGTATATGAATGTATATATATATATATATATATATATATATTTAGTACATATTTTCTCTTATTATGACAACATCTCTTTGATGTTTTTTTTATTTCTTTTCTTTTCTTATTTCCTTTCTTGAATTAGAATATGTATAAAAAATGTTCCTTTTATGTGATGCAAATATTATTTATAATATTTTTAAAATGTCATTGTTATAAAATAAAATGTTTTAACATATTAGACCTCAATAAAAAGAATTATTATTCTTTTAGTGAAAATATTAATTGTGAGCTTATAAGAAATAGCGTAAATAAAAATAATTTGTCAAATGTTTTATTAAGAAGAAGAAAAAAGAATGCTCTTGATAAAGAATTATATGTTTCAAAGTTAAAAGATAATTACAAAGCACATACCAATTTCATAAGAACAAATATATTCTTAGAAGAAGATAAAAAAATACAAGAATGTAATATAAATAACATAATAAATAATAATGTGTATATTGAAAAAAATGTTGAAAAATATAATATTTTATATAAAAATAAAATGGATGATATTAATATATTATATATCCTTCTTCTTAATACATCAATAATATATAAGAAGAAATATGATTTTTTTATGAACAAAAAAAAATATATGAGATCTTATTATTATATTTATAAGAATAATCTAGAAAGAGACAACAAAATATATAATACTAAGAATTACTTTATTAATACATTAAGAATTAGTTGGTATAATACAATAAAACCATATATGAATAATATATTTTTAGAAATTTTAAAAATAATAGAAAGTACACTGGGTAATAAAATATTTTATATAGATATAAAACAAGAATTAAATAAGAATAAAGATGAAATTATAAATACATTATATGCTATATATAAAGGAAAATTTACAAAATGGAACAAAAAACCTATCAAATTATTATTTATCGGAAGTAATGAATACAGTAATTTATGTTTCAAAATTATTTTATTAATAATTAAAAGATTAAGAAATGACATTATATTAGATAATGTTATTACTAAAAGTCCTAGAAGAAAAGGAAGAAACTTGATTTTAAAAAAATCCAACGTCGAAGATGAAGCGATAAAAAATAATATCAATGTTTTTTATTATGATAAATTAAAAAATAATATACATATGTTACAGAATAAAAAAATGGATTTATGTATTTCGATATCTTTTGGAGAAATATTTAATTGTAGTTTTTTTAAAACGATTAAATCTAATATATTTTCATTACATCCAAGTTTATTACCTTTTTATAAAGGTGCATCTCCTATACAAAGGAGTTTATTAAACAATGAAAAATTATATGGATATTCTGTATTCCTAACAACCTTAAATATAGATTCAGGAAATGTTATAATGAAAAAACCTTTTTGGTTTGATAGTAACTATAATTTTAATGATATAATTACTATACTATTTACACAAGGTACATTATGTTTAATAAAAAATATTTCGTACTTGGAAAACTATAATAAAGATATAACAGATAAATATATACATAATAAGAACATATATGAGGAAACAAATAATTTAAATCAGAACCATGTGAAAAATAAATATGACAATGAAATTGATATACACAGTTTTAATTTGGAGAATAAAAACATATCAAGGAATAATATATTAACATGGAATATTAATAATGTGCTAAATAATTATAATAATAAAATACATATACAAAATGACTATAATATTAATAATAAATATGCACCAAAAATTAAAAATGATGAAAAGTATGTATGTTTTTTTTGTTCTACATCATTATTTATACACAATAAAATAAGGAGCTTTATAAATTGGCCCAAAGCAGAATGCACACTTTTCCTTCTTCAAAATGAAGTTATAAAGCCCTTAGAAATTAAAATTATTAAATCATCTTATGATTTAAATAATAATTATAAGTTCATAAAATATGATAAATTAATAAATAATCATGATCATCATACATGTTTTGATAATATTCCACGTAACTTTGTATACATTCAAAATGATTCCTTAAATATATTATGTAAAAATAATACGTTACTTAAAATATATAAACTTCAACAAAAAAATAAAAAAATTGTTGATGCTTTGGCATTTATTAATAGTATTAATAAATGTTCCCTATTATATTAATAAGAACAACAAAAAAAAAAAAAAAAAAAAAAAAAAAAAAAAAAAATATATGTATATTACATTATATATATATATATATATATATATATAAATATAACTATATTATATATATAAAATATATGTGTGTAATTTTTTTTTCTTTTTTTATTTTATTTTATTTTATTTTATTTATTTTTTTTTTTGTGCTCAATTTTTTTTTAATTAAATATATATCTATTCATAAATATTAATATATTTCAATCCCCCTTTTTTTTATTTTTAAGGAATGTTTGAAATTTTTTTATTTTTTTAATTTATTATTTTATAAAAAAGAAAATGAATAAATAAAAAATGAAAAATTCCAAACATAGAAAATCAAAAATATCTTAGAAAATTACATAAATATTATGTTTAATATATTTATACAAATATGATTTAGAAAAATGATGTATTTTAAAAGATTTTTTTTTCATAAGAGGCATAGAATTTCCTCCATTTTTAATTGTTATTTATTTATGAAAAAACAGTTACTTAATAATTTAAATAAAATTTTCTTTATATCTTTAAACTCGTATTTTCTAAAGTTGTTATTTTCAAAAAATACATATATTTATTATTTACAAGAAAAAAAAAATTCTTATTTGGATAAAAAATATAGACCCGACACTCCCTATAAGAAAACAGAAAGGTTTGAAAAAAAAACAAAATAAATAAATATATAAAAATATATAAATATATTCAAACATTGATATGTTACTTAAAACATGTATACATATAATTTTTTTTTAATAAAGTGGAATAATTTATAGAGACCTAATCGATGGTGTTTACGATACAGTTGAAGAAGGAGATACAGTGTATATACATTATCAAGGTAAAACAACAAATGATTTTCGTATAATTGAATCTACATTTAAGAGTATGATTCCACCTAAAATTATTGCTGGACATTATGACCAAAAACACATAAAAGCTATTTATGAAATGGTAATTGGTATGAAAAAAAATACAAGAAGAGAGTGTATTATACCTCCTTATTTGGCATACCCAAACCATTTCCCAAGCCAAGTAAGAAAAATAAAAGACTACATATATATATATATATATATATATAATATTTATATTGTTTTTCTTTTTTTTTTTTTTTTTTTTTTCATAGCCACTTATATACGAAATTGATGTTGTAAGAATTGTGAAAAAGAATGCTCAAAATAAAACATTTATTCAAAAACTTGAAGTAAAATTAGAAAAGATAATACATACTATATGTTCTTACTTTTAGGTTTTTTCAATATAAAATACAATTTTCATTTATTTTCATTTTTTTCTTTATTTTATATAAAATAAAAGACGCTTCTTATTTTTTTTTGTTTAATTTTAATTAACATTTTTCTTTTTTCAAAGATTAATATATTAATATGATTTTTTTCAATGTTAATATATATATATATATAATTAAAATATGTTAACAAAAAAAAAAAAAAAAATTTACATATAAAAAAAAATGTCACGTAAATTCAAATATATACATATACATATATATATATATATATATATATATTTTTATGTATTTTCTTGAAGTTCGTCCAATATGCATGATGCAACATAGTTCAAATGATTCTTCTCTTGGTTCTCCAATTCCATATTTATTTTTTCATTTATAACAGGATCACTTTTTAAAGATAATTTATTAAAATATACTTTTATGTTATTAAACCAATTATTCATAATATTAATATTTTTATCATTTTCGAGTGTTATAGAATAACCAATTTTATTCCTTCGTCCTACGCGACCACATAAATGTATATATTCGTTTACATTTTTTGGCTTGTTACATAAAAGAACCATATCTAGATTGTTTATATGAAACCCACGTATAGAATCAAAGGAACTTATTATTATAGGATATTTATTTATATATGTATGTTTATCATCATTAGGAATACATTTTAAATCTTTTATGTCTTCATAATGTTCACACATATTATTAATATTATCATTATTATATCTTAAGGATATCTGTAACTTTTCATGTAATAATACAGCGAATATATTATTCATTTCTAAATATTTTTTTAACTGTATTAGAGAATATCCATTTTTTATTAATATTAAAATTTTTTGATTATTAAAAGTTTCTATTATTTTATGAATTTCTTTTATTTTATTTTCATATGTTTCATCAGTCATCAAATGATAAAAATGATAAATCGTGTTAGGTAACTTAACTTTTATGACATATTTTTGAAATGCATTTTCTTCATTCAGATAGTAATTCAAATTAAATTGTTGATTATTTTCTATTTCTTCTTGTTCATCATATATAATATTATTATTATTATTATTATTAATATTAATATCATTAAGTTCATTTGAACTAAATAAATTTTTTTCAATTATATTTTTTTTTTCATTATTGTTAATAGGTATATCGAGTAGGTTCGTTATATTATCGATTCTTGTCATAGCATCGTTTTCCTTCTTATCCATTAAATTCTTTTTCTCTCTTAATATATAAATTTTTTTCTTTGCATTATTTTTATTTAAACATAATAATTTAAATATTTTTCTGTGTAATTCTCTATTTAAGGTACTAGAACAACCAACAAAAATTAAGTTTTTCTTATTTATATACATTAATGTCTCTAGAATAAGATAAGCTGTTTTGCTTTTTATGTTCTTTTTATTTTTTAATAAACTACGTTTACTTACAGAAGGTAATAATTTATCAATTTCATCATAGAAAATATATTTTATACTTTGTAAGAAATTCTTTAAGCTTTCTTTGTCTAGATTTAACAAATAACTTCGGAAACAAGTAGGTGTACCTATAAGATAACGTACACCCTTCAAATTAACCATGTGATGTAATTTTCTTCTATTATTATTATTATTGTGATTTATTTTATTTTCCTTTTTTACTATGCTTGAACTGTTATCTTTATTCAAATTATTATGTTCTAACATATATACCTTATTTTTCTCTATATCTATAATATCCTTATTATTAAGACTATGTTTCTTCGTATGATCCATATAATCATTATCATATTCATTTATTTCTAATTGTTCCGTTTTATTTATACATTCTTCTTCCTCATGATTTTGTTTTTCTTTATTTTCATTTTTATAATCTTTATCAATAAATAATTTAATTAATGATTCATGTTTTTTATTATTCATAAAGGACAAAATATTTTGTGCTACTTGTACACACAATTCTTTTGATGGACATAATATAAGTACTTTTTCATCCTTCTTTAATTTGGTTTTACATTTATTTTCTATCATTAAATTTGTATATTCTTTTATATCTGATATTTCTGAATATTTTTCACTATAAGGTATAAAACGATATTTATTCTGATTAAAATATTTTCTACTTTTATTTTTTGATTCATATATATTTCTACCTATATAATCATTTTTCACAATATATTCTTCTCTCTCTATATCTTCCTTAAATATAAATTCACAATTATAAAAAAATTTCAATATCAAATAATATAAACATATAGTTGTTTTACCACTAGATGTTTTAGCATGAACTAATAAATTATTATTTCTTTCTAACAAATAGATAAAATTCTTTTGCATATCACTTAAATATTTAATATCTTTTACATTTTCATCAAAATTACCTTGAATATAATTTATTTTATTTTCATCATTTTGTCCCCTTTCAATAAAAACTGTATTTTTAACAAATGTCTGTTCATTATTTCGAAATTCTTTACTTTTCTTTTTTAAATAAATTATATTATAATTCCTATTTATATCATTATCCAATAATTTAAATATGCCTTTATTATTATTATTATTATTATATAAAGTTTTTATAAAACAACATCGCATCTGTTTCTTACCATTTCCCCAAATTTTCTTAGCATATAAAATATTTATAAAATAAAGCAAGAAAAAAATAATATATCTGTATGTTTTTTTATAATTCTTTGTACTATTCAAATGAAATATGAAAAATATTAACAAAAACAATATTTCATTTATGTAATTTTCCATATAACTTGTTTTATGATGAAATTTTAAAAAAATAAATAAATATATATATATATATATATATATATATGATTATATTTACATATATATCATAATTAAGTGTGTTTCCATCATATAAATTTTCACTATACTAAAAGATGTTTTGTGTTTTGTTACGTATTTTTATAGCATCATCGTTCATACGTTTTTGCCAAAAAAAAAAAAAAAAGAATTTGAATCTTTCTTTTCTAATTCATTATGTCACATTAAGAAGAGAATATTTACAAATGAGGAAATATACATATATATATATATATATATATATTGTTATGTGAGAGTATATATTTTATGTATAAATATATATTTATATATTTGTTTACTTATAACAAATTTTCTTGCAACATGAAATATGCTATAAAAAAAAAAAATATATATTATATATATATATATATATATATATATATATATTTTTAAATCTTTCATGGAAAGAAAAAAAAATCAGGTATTTTTTCATTCAAATATAATAATAATTAACACTTCGACAATATTAGATATATATATATATATATATATATATTTTTTTTAATATGTATAACATGTGCATATATAATATAAATATATAAATATAATTTATTATTTATTACATATATATGTTGCTTTTCAAAAAAAAAAATTAATTAAAAACAAAATAAATTTAAATATAGGGAAACCATTATGATTATTGTTAATAATATTTATACATTAATTTTTTTATATTTTACTTTATTTATTTTTATTCTTTTTTTCATTCGTTGCGTTCTTTTGTAGGATCCATTTGAACTTTTTGCAAATACTGCTTTAATGAAGAAAGTTTACTTTTACTTTCAACGATTTCTTCTTCATTCATATCAATTTGATTATTTATTTTATCTATATATGCATTAGATGAGTTAACTAGTTTACTTTGAAATTTCCATTGTAATTCGACTTTACGTAAATCCAATATAATATTATTAATTTCTTCATTTAAATAAGTATATTCATTTTTTAATATTGTAGACATAAAAGTAATTTTTTTACTATCTATTTGATTTTTAAATTTTTGAAAATATACCAATATATTATATGTTTCCATTTTAGCAAATTCTTTGATTTCTTCATTTAAACCTTTCCACTGTTCACTACTTAAACGTGTTAATATGAAAGCTGTATAATCTTCTTCATCATATTGATTATTAGTATCATTTTCTTTTTGTTCTTTATATAAAAGATTTCTTTTGTTATTATTTTTATTATTGTTTTTAATATCCTTATTATTATTATTATTATTATTGTCAATGTGGTACATATGATCACTATTCATATTTTCCATATTATACATACTACTGTCACCATAATTGCTTTCAATATTATATACTTTATCACTACTAATATTATCTGTATTATTACTTTGTTTGTTTCTGTTTTTTTTTATTATTATGTAACTAGATAATATAGGTGCAAAAAATGTATAAATACAAAGGAAACGTATGAAAATCAAATGAGGTAATATAATAACCAAAAAATATAAGGTACTATATTTTAAATATATTTCCATTTTTGCCATACCTATTAATATTAATAATGAATATATCACATGTTCATATATTGTTACATTTGCATAATTATCTATACCGTAATAAAAGAAATAATGAAAAATAATAAAATGAAAACATACAAATATTAATAATAAGACACTTTTTAATATCTGCATTCTATTATAATATAAAGCCTCATATATAACTTCATTTTTAATGTACGTTGATAAATAAAAAAACATATTCATAATAGTTAAAAAAAGAAGCACATAAAAAATATAAATCATAATAGAATAAAAGGAAATAGTATTTATATGAATATCAAAATAACTATCTAATAAAATTTCATTATAATAAGAAATTCTATTTATATTTATACATAAAGCTAACCAAAATATGACTATTAATGTATGTAATATAAAAATTAACAACTTTATAATATCACATTCAAAAAGATACATAAGATATATTTTCAATTTAAGTAACAAACTTAAATTATATTTTGTTCTTTTATTATTTATATCTACATTGGAATAAAAATTATCAGGATGATAGTTCATATTCGAAATATAATTATTGTTTAAAGTAAAATTATTTTCATTATAATAAGGACCATAATAATTTATCTCCTCATTATTCATGTTATTATCCTTGTATTTATCGTATATAACATTATCACTATAAATATAACTATTATTATAATTATTATTGTTGTTATTATTATTATTATTATTATTATTATTATCACTATGATTATTATGATTATTTTTATTATTTATATTTATTACATTGAAATTATTTGCATAGTCCATATTTTGTAAATTACTTGGATGATTATCACTTCTGTACATAAAATTCTCCATTTGTGTATTCATTATATTTGTCATATTACTATTATTAGAATAAATAGTACCTTTCAAGGAACTAATGCATATGTTATAAAAATAAAAAAAATTTGTATAATAATATTTATATATAACTATTAATAAAGATAATAATATAATAAAATAGAGAAAATTTACAACTACACCAATAATCTGATATATATTAAAAGAATTAAAAAATAAATGATCAAACTGTATATATTTTGATATATAACCAGTAGAAGTAAAATGAAAATTTATTTTTACTAATATATTATGATGATCACCCACATCAGATAAAATAAATGATATTTCCAATTCTTTTATAGAATCATCAATAAGTGATAAAATATCATTTAAATTATTTCTCAATATATTTTTTTCATTTCTTATATATGTATAACATTTATTTTGTCTATTATTACATATTATATTATTATTATTATTATTATTATCACTTATATTTATTTTTTCTCTTGATGATATACGTACATATATTTTACCATATAATAAGTCATATATTTCTATCCATTTATAGGAATTATGATATATAGCACTGTTACCAAATAAATCTGTACCATTTTCTAAATATAAAGAAAAACAATTTTTTATCCATTCTATAATATCATTTTTGTTTTTTATTTTATGGAAATTTAAATATTCATTATTAATACTGATATTTAAACTTTTATTTTCGTGATAAAATTTCATATTTGTAAATAATTTATCACTACTCAAGAAACTTACATTTTCCATTTGATATTTTAACAAATTTTCTGTTTCACTTATTTTTTTAAAATTATTTATAATGAATAAACTACAAAATATTAATAAGCTTATACATATATAAAAAAAACAAAATAATTCCTCATTTTTTTTATTCTTCGTTTTTTTATTATATTCCTTTAAAATATATTTTTTTACATTATAAGAAAAAGGTAAAAATCTATTTCTCAAGTTAAAAAATATATTTATAAATTTTTCAATTTGGAATATATTTTCTTCATTTTCTTCCATCATATTTGAATAATAAGCCTCTTTATTAGTATTCGATTTTTTCCCTAATTTTATGATATCTTTATAATTTAATTCTTTATCTATATTGTCTACATTTATTTCACAATCACTTGAATTATTTAAAGAAAAATTGTAACATTCGTTTCCATCTTCTTCGTTCATATATTCAACATTTCTTATATTATTTTCTTCTGAATTATCATATGAATTTTTTGAAGTATTACAATTATTATTTTTTATTGAATCGTCTTTTAAATGTGGTAAGGGTAATTCTTTGCTGAGATTGGATTTATTATTGTCATGTTCCTCGGAATTGTATTCAACTGTATTATTATTGTGTATGTTTTTATGGTGACTCTTATTATGGTAAATGTTTTTATTGTTACCCTTCTTATTGTGCCTGTTTTCATTTTGTATATTTTTATCTTGTATATATTCATCTTGTATATTTTTATCTTGTATATATTCATCTTGTATATTTTCATCGTGTATATTTTTATCTTGTATATATTCATCTTGTATAATTTCATTGTTTGTTTCACCTTGTTTTTCATTTTCATTTTTTTCTATTTTATCTTTTTTTTTATCTTTTTTTTTATCTTTTTTTTTATCCTTTTTTATTTCGTTTTGGCTTCTTTCCTCATTACATATATTAGTTTCAACCGTTCGTTCACTTTTATTATACTCATTAATTTTGTTGTAAATTGACTTTCTTCTCTTATATGCTTGAATTTTTACTCCCCTTTCCGTGTTATTATCTTTACTTAATGTTCTGTTATCTTTAAAATGACTCATATACCATTTGAACATTTTCCTATTTCTCTTAATGTATGATTTTATGGCCAAAAAAAAGATAAAAGAAAAAATAATCGTAAATATAAAAAAAAGTGTTGGGATGAAATAAAAATAAGTTAAATTATTTCCATTTGTATTTATTATTGATGATATATTAAACCCTTGAAAGTTTGCAAAAACTAAACATATATTTAAAATAAAAACATAAATCATATTACAATTCTCATTTTCAGAAATATTAAAGACCTCATAACGAAAAATTGAAACTATACATAAATATATAAAAACGACGATTAATAAAATTGAGCAAGGATATAAGAAATCCTTTTTAATATTCTTCTCAACATTATTATATTTTTTTATTAACAAACGGTAATTTTTTATAATTAAATAATAGGAAAATATAAATGTTATGAAACATGTAAATATAAAAATGTATTTTGTCCAATCTATATACAATATAACTCGTTCAATATCGTAAAACATATTTACAATACTTTCTGAGTTTGCATTAGCATATAAGGGATCTATTTTATATTTTCCATTTTCATATGTAGCATTTAAATTGGGTATCTTATATTGAAATAGAAGATGAATGCCTAGGCTTAACATATTTAATAAGACACACACTAAAAAGGGAAATATATAAATGTAAATATATAAATGTAAATATATATATGTAAATATATATATATATATATATATATTTATTTTATTATTTTTTTTTTTTTTTTGTAAATTACCTATGGTCATAAATTTGCAACTATACGTCCTCACATACAAATTAAAACCAACCAGGATATATTTTCTCACATCTTTTAATATATACATAATATATATACAAAGAAATACAAAAAAAGAAACAGCGAAATACCAACTGATTTTATTACATGAAGTTGACAATGTAACTATTTCTTTATATGTTTTAGTATTAGGTAAAAAAGAAAATTTTAGAGCATTATAAGATATAAGATTTAATATGGGATTATATAATAAATAATCTAATGTAACTGTAGCTATATTATAATTTGTTAATATAACAGCTGGTATAAAATATGGATATGATGTTGTATAAAAACTATCTTGAGATAACATTTCCTGAATTTTATTATAATCATTTTCACATATTATTTGATATAATCCTCCAATCTTTTTATATGATTTTTCATATGAAAACTTATAATTCCATTTTTTATCAAAATAAGTATAACTAATATTTTGTTTATTTTCTATTTCCTTTAAAAAATTAGTATCTGAATATATTTCATATAGTTTTTTTTTATTATAAAAATTTTTTATTAATGAATCATTACTATTATTATTATTATTATTATTGTTATATAATCTCATTGTTATTCTCCAACAGTTTCCAAATATAATATTATTATTGAAATATTTTTCATAAGATACATTTTTCACAAATTCATTTTTTATCCATGAAGCTAATTCAAATTTATTATTTATATTTTTAAATGTAGTATAATCCTTTTTTCTAGATTCATATGAATAATCATTATTAATTTTTTTTATATTATCACTCAATGATTTGTAAAAAGTTTCAGAATAAAATGTAGACTCATTTATATTATTAGATAAGTCATTTTGGAAATATCGTACTTTTACAATATTATATGAAAAACTGTAAAGTACAATGAACCATAATATTATTAATATAATATCAATATTTATTAATTTAAAAAATTTCTTTTCCTCTTTTATATTATCTCCCAATAAAGCTACATCAATGTATTCTTTTTTCTTCTCTTGTGCTTCTGTATATTTAAATAATATATTAGAATACACCTTTAAATATTTAATATTATTTTCATTTGATATAGATTCTTTATCTATATCCATCATTTTCGATCCTTATTCTTTTTATATTTTTAGCATATATATTGTATTTTATATATATATCCATTTTAAATAAATAAATGAATAAATAAATAAATATATATATATAAATATATATTTATTTATTTATTTACTTATATGTCTATGTTTTTTTTTTTTTTTTTTTTTTTTTTTTTTGGTGAGATGAGGGGAGTTGAGAAATTTGGGTCTCTACAGTTGTAACATTAAACAAATTACGATTATATCATATTGATATAATATATATATATATATATATATATATATATATATATAATACAATATTATATTATATTATATTATATTTTATGAATGGAATTATTTAAAAAATATTATCATTTTTATTACAAATATTTATAAGTCATATGATTGAACTTTCAATGTACATATCTGTATTTTTTTTTTTTTTTTTTTATATACTTAAAAAATGTGTAAGCATCATATATTTTTAAAAGCATAATATTCTGTTTGTATGTATACATTATATATTTTACTCAAATAAAATAAGTTATATGTATATAATATACCAAAAGTTACATATTCATATATATAACCTTATTTTCAAACTGTGTATCTTTTATATATTTTATTGTATTTTATTTTTTTATTATGAATTAAAAAAAGAAATTGTTATCCCTTTTATAATTGACAAATAATAAAAAAAAAATAATAATAATAATAATACAAAATAATGATACCTACATTCATGTACTAGACAAACAACTCCTATGTCAAATAGAAATATCTGAGAAATATTTATGTTATTTTGTGTTCATTGAATATATGTGCATATAATATAATAATATATGTATGCACATTTATGCATAAAAAAAAAATATATATATACAATAGTTTAAAAAATAAAATAAAATGAAATACATAAAATAATATATATAATATATATAATATCAATAAAACAAATTATCACACATCACAAAAAAAAAATTAAAAATATAAATATAAATATAAAAATATACATATATATATATATATATTATTGTCCACTCGTTGTTCTTTTCATTTTATTATTTCATTTTTTAATATTTATACATAATGAGTTTAACAAGAATATAGGTTTGGATTTGTAACCCTAATATTAGATAACATATCTATATTTTTTATTATATCCTTTTTATCAAAATTCGACAAATGCTCAGGTTTGCTATTATTGTCATACCATGATGTATGAAAATTTTCATCGATGACATTTGCAAAATGTAAAAATTTTGTTTGTTCTCTATTTAATAAATACTGTATATATTCTGAATATTCATCATTATTATTAATATTATGTAAAGATTTTATATGATATAAAATGAGTTGTTTTTGCATAGGTGTTAAAAAAATTTTAAATAGATCAATTAATACAATTAATTCTTTATTATTACATGTACCTTTCATTACATTTAAAAATAGTATATCAAACCATATACTTGGATTTAAAGAATAATTCATTTCATTATTATAATATTTATTAATATTATCATCACATTTCAAATAACAATATTCACATATATCTTCTATTTGAAAACATGTATGATCAAATAAAATTTTTTCTACAGATATATAATCATAATCTTTTGTGTAACAGCTTTTTTCAAAAATTTTTTTTTGTTTATTTAAATGAAAATGGCTAAGTTCATAATTAAGCATACCATTAATATTATTATGATGATGATTAGTATTATTCATTAAAATATCATCATATATTAGGTTATTTATATTTTTATTTTCATTTAGTTCCATCACATTTTTTATATTATTATCGTCATACATATTATTAAATAAAATATTACGATTTCCATTTTTGTCTTTCATTAATGTTAAATTAGTTATAAAAGGAGATGAATTTTTAGATAAAACGATTGCTAATAATTTGGAAGCAAACATAATTTGTTTATTCATACATAATGATATTACTTTAATTTTTAATATTTCTTTTATAAGTTCATATATTCTTTCAATATCATCATTATTTATATTTATTTCAGTATTTTTATTATTATTATTATTATATGTTATATCATCTTTGATATAAAAATTACCAAACATATCTTTAGCATTTACAACAGCATAGTTTTTTTTATTTTTTAATTTGTCATATAATATTATATATAAATTTATAGCTTCATTTCTATATTTGATATTTTTTTCATTTAAATATTTCTGTTCAAAATTTATAAAATCTGATAAACATATTTTCTTGTTAATTATATTATTATTATTACAACAATTTTGTTTTAATGATAAGTTTGAATAATACGTAATTAAATCTTTACAACCTATATATTCTTTCATTTGAGCTAACTTCAATATTATATATAAATCTAAATTTGGAATATATTTATTACTATTTGTATGTAATATTTGTAAACATTCTTCTGCTAGTTCAATGGCTTTATACACATTCCCATTTTTCTTCAAACATTCTGCTAATAAACATTTATTTTGTACTAACAGAAAAGTTGGTATTTTTCCTTTAATACAATATTGTAATGATAAATTATAATATTTTATTGCCTTTGCAAATTTATTTAAAGACATTAATATATTACCTAACATTATTAATGAAAATATATATATATAATCAAAACACATATCATTTAATCTACTTGAAAGAATATGATAGCATCTTTTTGAATAATATAATGCATTTATTAAATATTTTCTTTTTAAATCCATTATATTTTTATTATACATCATATTTTTATTATCATATTTATAAGAACAATCCCTTTCATCTTCTATATCTGTACTTTTCTTTTTTTTTATACTTTCTATTTCTATGTTATTTGCTTTATCATAATAATATTGCATTAATAATATATTACACCATAGCGTAGTTATATTATATTCACCATCATAATATTTACTAAATTGTATTATTAATTTATAAATTAATAAAGCGTCTTGGATTTTTTCCTCTTTTATTTTACATTGAAGTGTTAATATAAGTATATCTCTTTTTATCGTTCCTATATTTGGAGTATTATTATAAATATAATAACATAGCTTTAGACATTTTTCTATATATCCATGCTCAAAATGTATATATGCCAAATGAAGAAATATTTTAACTAATTTTAATACATTTTTATTTATATTAAAATTTAGTAATAAATAAATTGCTTTCTTTGATCTTACATAATTTATACATTTCATTTTTTCATTAAGAATACAATAAGGATGACACGGTATATTATATTCATATATAAAACTTTTTATTTTACTACATATACCAACAGTACATATATTATGAATACTTAAAAAATTACTCATTTGAATACCAATTATATCTACAATGTTTTCTTTTAAATTATTTTTTATTTTAAACTTTTCTTGTAATAAAATATTTGAATATAACTTTTCAATATTTTTGTAGTACCATGTACAATATAATGGGAAGCATATCTTAGATTTTGGATAAAAAAAAGAAAAATGTTTTCTTTCAAAATACATTTGTTTGCTATAATTATTAGACTTATCAAACAACTGATTCTCTCTTTTTTTATATGTATTCATTTTTTTAGTGTTTTCATTTTGTTCATATTTATTATTAGGATCATATTTTTTTATGTTATCACTTACTTGTGATAGTATATTATCATCTATCATATCTTCTAATAATAAATATACATTTTTCATATTTCTTTGATTATTTTTATTATTTGAATAATTATTCTCTTCAAAAGATTTTTCATCAGGAGAATTATTAATTTGATTATTTATTTTCTTATTGTCATATATTTTATTTATATCATTGTTAAATGGCGATGAAATTAAATCATATTTATATTTATTATCATTCCTAATTAAATGATTCATATTATTATAGTTATCATTTATATTATTATTTTCTACGTAATTATTTATATTTAAATTTGTATTCGATGGAAAAATATTTTTTAAACTATATATATTTGGAAAAGAAGTTACATCTTTTTTGGTAGAAAAATTAGACATATCATTCAAAGTTAAAGGTAATTTTATTTTATAATTTTCTTTACATTCATTTGTAAAAGATATACCTAAATGATATTCTATACAAAGGAACAATCCGTATATTTCCATATCTTTTATATTTATATATTCATTCAAATTGATATTATATTTTTTAATACAATCAGGTATTAATACATTATTCCAAAATGTTAAGGACTCTAAGGTATTAATATTTAATGTTAAATTTATTAAACGTATTAATAATTTATGAGGTGTTAATTCAGGGAAATAGTTCCAATCAGATATACATTTATTACATAAGCACGAAAAAATCATTTTCTCCTTTTTATTTGTAGATTGACAACATGCATTGCTATCATTAATAAGATTATAATGATCGTTATATTTTATATATGTATTACTATACAAACAATTCTTCCTATTATTATCATTATTATTATTATTATTATTATTAATGTCATTATTACTACATGTAGTAGATGTATAATTATCCATATAATTATTCACACAATGACCCTTTCCTTTTGTTATACTATTAAATTCTTGATTTGATATATTCCTTGCTATATATCCATTTTTTAAATGCTTTACTATAAATGAATGTATGTGTTCATAATAAATACATTTTAAAGTACGAGCAATAAGTTCCCTACATACCATTTCTGATAAATAATCCGGTATATTTTTTTTTAATAAATAACCTAACTTATTTATATTTATTCCATGAGAATGATATACTTGTGTTATATCATAACTATCTGAAAAATTTAATAAAAAATTAGATATTTTGGGTATGATATAATTATCAATATTATTAATACATTCTTTTGTAGCTTCTTTTATTTTATCTATATTATTATTATGACTTTTATATTCATCATATTTTATATTTATGGATTTAGTAGTATTACATAGTGGTTTTTCATAATAATATTTTATAAATTCATATCTTAATCTTGTAATATAATTTTCCTTATCCATATTTAAAAGTAGAAAAGGGGGTAATATTTCTTCTGTTCCTCTTATAAAATATAAATTATCAATTATTGATTTATATATTTTTACATTATTCTTATTTTTTAATATATTCAGTTCAAAATAATTAGATATGCCAATAGGTAAAATACAACAATCATAATTCATATATTGACTCATTTGTTTTAATTGATCTGAAAATTCTATGTCATATTTTTCTATTTCTAACATTATTCTTCCATAAAATTGCTCATTTTCTTTACATTTCTTTTTTTTTATAGAGTTCATTTTATTTGTACTTAACATATTTATCTCATTTTTTTCTACACATGTATTATTTATTATATCCATATAATTATTACAATATTCATTATTTGTAAAATGATCGCTTTCTCTTTTATCATTCATTTTATTTGATGCATTATCCAATACATGACTTGAAGGTAACATATCTTCATTACTCACATAATCATTCATATCAATGTGCTCATATATATCTTTTATTATATCAATTGGCATATGTTGCTCATTTAAAGGGATTAATGGTTCTGCTATTATTCGCAAACCCATAAAATCAATTTGGTTAGCTATAGGCAAACAGAAGTTGGACTTTCTTTTTAAATTATATATACAATCACATAAAACCATTTTACCTTTTAAATCATTACTATATATTTTTCGTGCAATATTATAATTTATATTATCCTTTATACTTCCTAGAACTATTGTAAACACTATACTATCAAATAAAAAGACTAAATCATCTTCAAATTTAGGTTTATATATTTTATAAATATAGGGATAATTCTCTTTATTTATCTGAACATAACATTTGTTTAAATAATAATTTAATTCATCATCTTCTATATTTCGTAGAAAAAACGAATATACTAAACCACATGCTCCTATATTACTTGATGCATGAAATAATTCTAATTCATTAAAAAATTCTTTTTCTCTTTCTCCTTCAGTTTTTTCATCATATATATAATCACTCAAGGCCCAAATATTACGAAATGCAAAATTTATTCTATCATGCCAATTAGAGCTTAAATAGGAGAGTTCATTTTTACATAGGCTGTTATATAAGGGATGACTTATATCTAACTGGTAACTTCTGGTAGGTTTTATATTTTCCATTAAATTGTTATATATCTTTATTTTGTAATCAACCGAATTGGATTCTATATCATCATCATCACCAATATCATTATTATTATTATGATTATATTTATGAATATTGTTTGATAGTATTTGGCTAGATGCTTCAAAACTACAGGACATATTTTCTTCCATTTTATTACTACTAAACTTAGTACTATTATCACAATAATTTTGAAAATTTCTTTTTTTCTTCTCCATTATTATTTTTTTTTTTTTAATAACATTTTTTTTTTGTCGTTCAATTTTTACATTATCATATTTATCCTTTAAAATACTATCATCATCTTTCATTTTACCTAATAACTCTTCAATATATGGAGCTTCTGATTTATTTATTTTAATAACATAATTTTTTTTTAATAAGTCATTACAATCTGAATTACTTCTACATATACTCCCATTATTTATATTGTTTGTTTTATTATTCTTAATTACATTTGGACTTTTTATATTATTATTTATATTTTTAGTATTATGTACACTCTTTGATAGTTCTTTTTTCTTATATTGTATGGGAACTTTTTTCATATTTTCTTCAGTATTTTTTTTTAATACCGCTTTTTTATTGCTATTTTTCTGAACCATAACTTTCGCATTCAATCCATCATTATATTTTATTATTGTACTTTTCTTTTTCCTAAATAATATATTTCTAAAGTTTTGATAACTAAACCATGTTATAGATTTACGGATTATCCTTTTTATTTTGTTATATGTTGTTTGTTTCTTTTGAATATATTGTTTTGGATATCCTTTGTATGCATATTTTGAATACTTTGCGTATTTTACATTTACCATGTTTTTTGCATTATTTACACCTACATTTAATTTCATATTATTATATGTTTTATTTTTCCCTGTGTTATTACTCAAGTAATTATTTAAATTGTTGGTGTTATACATTAATGATGGATCTACATTTTTATTTATTATACCATGTTCTCTATTTTTAACTTTTAACGCACACAATTTTTTCTGTAGTGTAGTCATCCTTGTTTGTTTGTTTTTTTTTTTTTTTTTTTAATATATTACCTTTATATGGGCATAATAACTGTTATTCTTAAAAAATTGATAATAACAATAATGATAACGTAATATAAGACACCGTTAAAACATAAGAAAAAAAAAAAAAAAAAAAAAAAAGAAGGTATGTTTAAAAATACAATACTATACAGATATGTTATGTCAACGTAATTAAAAAATGTATTTTGTCTTTTTAATTATGTGTTAATATTATTTGTTTTATAATTTAAAAAAAAAATAAAAAAGATAATTGAATGCTTTTAATATAAATGTATCTACATATGATAATTAAATCAAGAAAAAAATACATTTATAACAATATATAAATATGAATATGTATTTTTCTTTTTGCTTCATTTAATTCATAATTAAAAATTTCATATAAGTGATTAACTTATAAGTTTTTATTATATACAAGAAAGTAAGACTGACAACAAAAGGAAAAAAAAATAAAAATTAGAAAAAAAAACATATATAAAGTGCATATTCTTATATCTACTAAAGAAGTAACATCATATATATTCTAATTATTCTTTATGACAAAACAACATATAAATGAGAGATATATAAAAATAAACAAATATGTATATATATATATATATATATATATATATATATATATATATATACATTTATATACAAAAGAAATACATATATACATGTAATCAATCTTTCACATATATGTAATATGTAATATTCTGTTTAAAATTTATACATAGGAAAAAAAAAAAAAAAAAAAAAAAAAATTAGTTCCTTTTTTACAAATATATACATTTATAAATTAAATTTATACATTTTATGAATGACAAAAAAAAAAAAAAAAAAAAAAAAAGAAGAAAGTATCTCAATAAGAAAATATATAATTTCTTATTTTTAATAGTGTATCATTTTATTTAAATTTTTATATTCTTCATGATTTGTATTTTATTCTGCAATATAGTGCTTGTGGTATTTTCTGGTGGCAAATATATGCCCTTTATGTCCTTTCATATTATTATATGATAATAATGTATTATATTGGTATGTTCCCTTTTATTCTATAAAATGGATATTCATTTATTATTTTTACAGTCTTCTTCCTATAAAATATGTATTAATATAAAAATATATGTATTACATATTTTGATAAATATGTAATATATATATGCACATACTTTTTTGTATTATACGGAGAACTCTTCATCTATGTATAACTTTGTCAAAAATTTAGACAATTTATTTATGGGCAAACCCATAACATTATAATAACAGCCATCTATTTTTTTTATAAACTGGGATCCCACACCTTGTATAGAATATGCCCCTGCTTTATCATATGGTTCCTTAGTATTTAAATACTGTAAAATATCTTCTTCCATTAAGTCATCAAAATATACATGTGTTTTCTCAATAAAAGTTATGGGTATTTTTTTTTTATATACAAATATACATACAGCAGTAAATACGCTATGAACATTCGATGATAGCTTTTTTAAAATATCATGTGCATGTTTTTTATTTACTGGTTTTTCTATTATTTCATTATTTAGTGTTACAATAGTATCACACGATATAATAATTTTAGGTAATGGTTCAAACTTACTATTTATATTCATTATTTCATATTTATTATAATCATTTGAATGGTTACTATTTTTTTCTCTCTTTACATTGATATTTAAATCTTTCATATTATTTGTAGTTATATCTACAGTTTCTGTAGTGCTAGCAAACCATACATGTTCAACAACATTCAAACCTTTATTTAATGCATTTTCTTTAACATAATCTTCAGCACAAGAAAATATACCCTTATCTAAATTTTCTTCAAAACCTGATTCACAAATATATAAATTTTCGATACCCATTAATTTCATTAATTCAATTCTTCGGGGCGATTTACTAGCCAAAAGAACCCAACATTTATCTTCACTCTTAAACAAATCTCCCGATCCAATAATATGAGAATATTCCTTCATATTTCAAAAGATAGAAGATAAATGCTTTCTATTTTTCAAAAAAAAAAAATATAAAATAAAATAAAATTAAAATGTATTATATATGTAAATTAATATTATATAATTCTATTTATATTTAGTATTATGTATATTTTCTCTTCATTTATTTTTTACAATAAAATAAAATAAACATAAAAGTAAAAAAAAGTAAACCGACAATATATATATATATATATATATATATATATATATATATATATATATAGTATATATTATACATTAAAAAATACGACATTTAAAAAATATATTGAAATATATAATTATATATTTTTTATAATACAATCTTTTACTTATTTCTTTTTATTTAAAAAAGAAGATTCTTAAAAACAAAGGTGTAAGTAATATATATTCATGAATATATAACTAATTAAGTATACGGACTTAAATTCTTCTCCTTTTAATTTTATTTTTATTTTTTTTTTTTTTATTTATTTTATTTGTTTTTCTTTTATTTCGAACTTTCATTCTATATATTGTCAAATCAATAAAATATATATATATAATTATATTAAATCAAAGATTTTATAAATGTTCACATATATATAATATGTTTATTATTATTATGAGGAAATTTTTTTTTTGACATTATTAAAATATATGTAATAACATATATATCAACAGAGATATAAAATATCACATATATTTAATACAATATAATAAAAGAGTTGTTATTTTTTAAATAAGTTCCAGATACAAAAGATATATTAAAAATATGAGTAAAAATATATGACAATATTAATTTATAATACAAATAAAAAAAAAAAATAAATAATAAAAAAAAAAAAAATAGTAAAGAATAAATAACAAAGAATAAATACAAAACAATAAAACAATAAACAAAATTAATTAAAATAATAATTATATAATATATAAATATTTTATTATAGACATAATTGCAACAAAAAAATATATATTTTTTATGTAGGCTCCGTATTTCTTTAAAATATATAAATATATACATATATATATATATATATATATATATATATATATATATATATTTTTTTTTTTTTTTTTTTTTGCTCAATTTACAAAACTGAAATCTAACTTTTCAGTATTCTCTTCATTTTGTTCCTCATTTCGTTTTTCTGTATCTATCGATTCCTTCATTAAGGTATATATCAATATTTTTTCTTCAGCACCTATATTAAGAATCATTTCTTTAAAGAGATTAGAATTCTTAAATGCCATATTTCTAAAAATTTCTATTACTTCTTTAAAATATATGGTCATGTTATTATTGCTTATTATTTGAAACTTGTCAAGATTATCAAATATATATGTAGAACAATAATCCGTCTCTTTTAAGAACTTGGTTATTTTTCTTTCTTCTTTTTCTTGTGGATATACTAAGAAACTTTTTGTTATTGTAATATTACCTTTATCACATAATGATATCATTTTATAAATATACGTAACAAAGGCCATGAACACTTTTTTTAATAAATCCACCTTATGTAAAAATGATTCAAAAAAAATACCTACGATTTTAATAGAATAACAAACAATATCTTCTAAATAAGAGTGTGCTGATAAGAACGTATAATATTCCAAAGAATTTTTCATTGATATCTTTGTAGTAATTAAAGGTATGAGCATATTTTCCTGATTCATCAAATTATAGAAAAAATAAAATATAAGGGATTCGTCTTTTTCTTTTATTAATGTAAATATATTTTGTATAATATTTATGGAAGAATTAACCATTTGTCTTCTTAAATTTTTGTCCTCATGTTTTATATGAATATCATTATTATATATATATATTGTCTTCAACTTTCTTGTAAAATTTATAAATATTTGTAGAATTTGTTGACTAAAATAGCTCTGCGTATCTGCATCTAATGCATTCTCACAAGTATTAACATAATGTATAAATACAATTATTTTAATATAAAATAATTTTAACTTATATAAATCTTTCGTAAAAAGAATAGTTATTATTTGTTCTTTTTCTTCATTTTTTATTTGTTTTAAATAATTATTCAAATCATATATAGATGAATAATGAAAGGCATATTTAAGTAATTTACTTGATAATTTTTCGTCATTTAACAAATTCATTTTTTTTAAAAATAAATATATTAATAAATTCTTTACATTTTCTTTGATTTCTAAATCATTCATTTTTTCCAAAAGGATAAATGAATTTAAAAACGATTTCCATAATAAATGTATTATTACATCTTTTTCATTTTTATAATTATTATTTAAGAATTTATTAATAATATAAATATTTAATGTGAACATATTACATAACATATTATCATCTATTTCATTTGCCTCCATTGTGAATAAATTTTCATGAGCTGTTTGCATCACTTCCAATATATTTGCAACATTGTTAATATTTATAAAATTTACTAAATAAGTTAATATATAATCTAACACAATTTTAAAAAATTCTAGTTTTTTAATTTTATTCGGTATATTATCAATTGTAGGTTTAGGAGAAATATTAAAGTCTTTTTTATTTTCTCCGTTTTCATCATTTTTATAATTTTTATTTTTAATATCATTTTGAATAATCATATCGCTTTTTTGGATTTTTTGTTCTTCTGTTTGTTCCATGTCATAACCGTATGAAAATTCAATAAGAATTAAATAATTATAAATAAATTTCAAATATATTTCTTTTGTTTCTTCTTTCAACATTTCATGATATTGTCTTATATGATAACATAGAAAAGAAATAAATATTTTAAAAATTAAATAATTTCTTTTATTTAATGTAACAAATGATTTGACAATATTTAAGAATTGTATAAATACAGGAAAGGCATTAAAATAAAAGATAGATAATGATCTTGATTTTTCATTTACACAAGTAAAGAATTTATGCATATGATGATTATAGTTTACTATATCTTTATTATCATTTTGTTTATTATAATTAAAAGACCATAAATATAATATTATAGAATCAAATAATATATAATTTATATTTCTTACAATAAACATTAAATTATATTGAGATATGTTATTTTGACATTTCTCATTATTTATAATATAGTAACAGAAAGATTTATATGTAAATAGAAAATATACACACGAATCGAATTCTGAGAAAAATAACGATGAGTTAATGAAAATACGTTCTTTATCTTCCATTTCTTCTACATCATTAAAATTTTTATATATACTATTTGTTTTATTCATATGAAGATTTTTATCATGATTTAATTTATTATTTTGAGAATGTTGCATATCTATACAGTGTTTTTTCTTAAGATATTTATTGGGGTCTTTTATGGCAAAATAGAAAAAATATTCCACAAATTTATTATGTGAGTTACATAATTTTATATCATTTAAGAATAGAAATAAATTATATATGTCCATAAGTGGGTATAGAAAAAAATGTGAAAACTGTAGCTGTTCTTTTTTTTTCCCATCAATATTATTTGTAATAATATTATTAATACTATTATGATTATCATTATGATCATTATTAATATTATTATTATTATGGTTACCTGAATGGTAATTATTAATATTAAAATTACTACTACTACTATTATTTTTATTATTATTATTATTATTATGAGATGATGAATTGTCTTTTTTATTATTTAAATACATAAAATTAAATGATTCATAATACATTTTTAAAGACGTAAATATGTTTATTTCATAATTCGTAAGTAATTTTATTTCATTACTTGTGGATGATAATTCATCGATTATAATTTTTGAAGATTTAAATATATTTAAATATACAATCAATATTTTTATAGCTAATCTTGATAACCTATAATGTTTTATTCCATAATTTATATTATTTAGAATTATTTTTAATAATAATTCGAAATTTGTATATAATGTACAATTATCTAATATAGACTCCAAATTAATTTTTGTAAAATTTGTCTCATCTATTAAGGTATTCTTATTATATATACTATTATAATCATCAATATTACTATTATCTATTAATATAAGTTCGATATAATTTATTTTTTGTATAACATTTTCATTGTTATGATGATAATTTTTATCCATCTCTACTGAATTTAAATTATTATATAAATTATTATCATTAAATGTATTACTATGTTGTTTATCTTTTATATTCCTTATATTATGACTATCAATTTTCTTTACGTTTCCAGATTTGTTTCTACCCAATTTTCGTTCTACTTTTAAAATAGTACGATCTCTTAATATTTTTTTCATATAATTAGAGAAATATGAATCATTATGAACATATATATGAGATGATCCACTCATTCTATTCAAAAAAAAGTACAACAAACTCATAACTAAATATTTAGTGTTGTCAGAAAAAATAATATCGTTTTTTCTCATTTTAAAAAGATTAAAAAAATATTTTGATTTATTATTTCTCATACAACTATTTTGTGCAATTTTTTCTTTATTTAAATTTATATGAATATTAAAATTATAATGTTCATCAAATAAAGACGTGTAAAAATTAAACCCACAACATGTACTATTACTACTACTACTACTATTATTATTATTATTATTATAATTATTACATTTATTATTAATATTATTATTATTAATATTATTATTATTTTCAATATATGATGTATCATTTGTTAATAAGTTATTTTCCTTCATATAATTTTGATCATAATATTTCTTTACACTATTCTTACAATCAAACTTAGAAAACGAGCCTTTCGTTTTAAATTTTATTATGTCATATATAAAAATATTTTTTACACTTAAAATATTTTCAAATAATTTAACCCATTCATTTATATTAAAAACTCCATATATACATATTCTCCATTTTAATAAAGCTATTATATTATTATATATTATTTTATTATTATTATAAAAATTATGAATTATTAAAAGGTAGTAATCAAAATTTTCATGTAAAGGTATAGTGACATTTTTCTTAAACAATTTATATAAACATATAATTGCACATTCCAATATTCTCATATTTCCAAAGAATATGCTTTTCTGTATAATTCCTGATATCGTATATGTATACGCTTCTAATTCTATCTTATCTATTACATCGAATAAAAGATTGAATGTCTTAAAAAGATTATGGTTTATTTTTTTTTCATATGAAATTAAAAAAATTTCCAATATACATAATAATTTCTTATCAATGTCTTTGGATATATTTCCACCTTGATTATTATGATTGTGATCATCATGATGATGTTGATGATTTATATTATAATTATTTTTTATTTTATTTTTATATCCATTTTCATGTTTTATCCTCTTCAATATATTCAATATATTATTATATAATCTTATAATATACTTACCTCTTGTAATTCTAAAGTTAAAAGAGTTAATATTTTCTCTCTTTAAAATATATGCATATACAATATCTAAACATTTTTCAACTCGAACAACATTAATATGATTTTTTATTCTTTTTATTATAGAATTAAAATTTTTTAAAACTCTTATAAAAATATCTTTATTATGTGGAATTACTTTTAGGATGTCTACATAAAGATCAAATAGATGGAGTATTTCATCTTTTGTTTTTTTTATATATATTTGGGGTGATAAATTTCCTTTTATATTATTATTATTATTATTTAGTGTACATCCTTTAACAACCTTTGAATTTAATTCTCCTATTTGGTCATTAGAATGTATTTGATGGTGTTCCTTATTTGTTAACTTTTTTTTATTCACATTACTATATATATTATTTGAATGTGTAGTTATACATTCCATCGATAATAAGAGACTATCATATTTTTGTGAATTATTTATATAATCATATTTTTCATTGTCTTGACACTTCCAACAAATCTTTTTTACTTCGTTATCTACATTTTCCAAATTAGAATGGTCATTTCTTAATTTATTATTAATTATATTATGCGATCCTGGGAAATAATTTAATTTTTTTTTCTTAATTTTTTTAAGATATTTCTTTCTATTAAAACAATTTGTATATTTCAATTTATGATATGACAATGTTACATTTTTTATTAATATGGAAATAAATATATATAAATCTGTATTTTTTTCTTTAATAATATAAGAAGAATATGTTTCATATAATTTCATAATATAGCTAAATATATATGTATCTATATTTTCATTGCATCCAATAAAATATGTTAATATTTTTATGATTAAAAAATTTATCAGATAATATTCTTGTTGATTAAAATTATCATTTAATAAATTAAATAATGGCATAATGCTTTTAAAAAATTTTGCTTTCATGTTATTTTTATAAAAACATTTTTTGTTAAAAAAATTATCTAATATAAATAAACATAATATTAATATATTTTTATTTTCCTTTTTACTTATATCCCAACTATAAATATATTTCATAATTTTATTAAAGTAAATATATATGTGTTTATGTTTTTTATTTTTAATATTTTTCTCTATTTTTTTCTTTTTTAAATATAATTCAAATAGATATACAAAACTGATTAAGGCAATGTCATAATATGTATCGTAATTATTAGTTAACATATGTAATATTTCTAATTCTTTTGAATATCCCCATATATATTTATTTTGATCTCCTTTTTTTTTTTTTGAATAATATTTTTCTCTAGACTTAGTTACACATTTTTCTTTTATTAACGTATTTATTATCAAATCATCGAAATTATTTTTATTATTAACAAAATTGATAAGAACAGAAATGAAAAAATCAAAATATAATTCATCATTTGTATTTACATTTGTGAAAGCGTCTAGTATGTTAAATAATTTATTCATGTTATTATGTGTATTTTCCTTTTTTAAAAATATTTTATACTTATTACATTCCTCTAATGTAATATTATTACTTTTATAATTAATAAGTTCAGCAAATTTTTTATCATTTTCTGATTGGATATAACTTAGTGAGACCTGGTTCATTTTTTCATGCTCATTCATATGATATGATTTATTTATGAATAAAATAAATTTATTAATTCTATAAAATATTTTTACTATATATATTAAAAAAACTAATAAAATATTTTCTATATTTATTGATCTACATATTTGTGTGAAACCATGTTCATAAAAATAAAAATTGGTAGACTTTTTTTTGAAGTAATTAGTAACTGTCTTTTTTTTTTTTGAACGTTTTTTTTGTTCTCTTGAAATTTTTTTCTTTATCTGATTATGTTTTTTTATATCCTCCAAAGTATAAATATTATTATTTTCATTATTATTTTCAATATTATTCTTTTCATCCTTATTTTTTTCAAAATTAATTTTTTCATTATCAACTAGATGCTGTTTATTGCTATTATAGGATTTGTTCATCTTACTGTTATATTTTATTCTTATTTCATTTATTTTTGTAAAAAAATTGAATAGAATACTTACAACATTGTAAATATAATCAAAGAATAAAAATGTTAACATATGGGATGATAACATAACATAAATATTCTTTAATATATATATAAAAATAAACAAATTGTCTACTATAAAAAAGTTATAGGAATTCATTTTTTTCTTACTCAACTGTTCTTCATATGATAAAATGAAATAATGAATTTTTTCTTTATCAATTTCATTGATCATTACATTAAGTATATCTTGTATTAATTTAAAAAGGCTATTATTATATAATATTTCATAATTAATAAAATAATTTTTCATCTTTTCATAAATAATCATATTGTTAAAGGATATGTTTATATCTATATTTTTATTTATATCTTCACCTTGATCTATCATGGCCAACATTTTATTATCTTGGTATGTATAGCATACATTATTTTTAACTTCGTATACTATTGAATAGACTATAGAATATATTAAGAAAAAAGATATTATTCTTCTTAATTCGTTTATAGTTTTTAGGGGATGTGTTTGTACTTTGGATAAAAATAATTTACATATATCAAATATACAATATATTAAATTATTTAAGTGATATATTTTATAATGCTGGAAAGAGAAATATAATATTTTTTTTAATGATATAGAACTTATAATTAATATACTTACTTGCTTTTCTATATCGTCAAATGTATTTAATGTTAAGGAAGTCATAAAATTTGCATTTATTATTGTAATATAATTTACTAATAATGTTATTAAATTATAAATATAACATGGAAACTTTAAATATACTTTTAAAAATAATTGTATGATATGTTTTAATAAATCTATATCAATATATATACCATTCATATTATTTATTATAAGTTTCAAAAATCTTTCATATTTTTCATATTTCTCTACATTTATATTATGATTCATTATAATTTTATTATATAAGTTCATTAACGCTTTTAAAATTATGTCATTTTTTTTTTTTTCATTTATATCCAAACTGGTGTCATTATTTAGATTTAGATATTTCTTCACATTATTTTCAAGATATATTCTAATATGTCTTTCTTCATAAGATGTATTATTATTATGTTGTTCATAATTGTTATTATCATATTTTTTATCACTACTTTTATTAGCTTTACTTTTATTAATTTTTTTTCTTTTTTTTTCCTCTTTATTTATCTTTCCTTTTTTTTCCTCTTTATTTATCTTTCCTTTTTTTTCCTCTTTATTTATCTTTCCTTTTTTTTCCTCTTTATTTATCTTTCCTTTTTTTTCCTCTTTATTTATCTTTCCTTTTATTTCCTCTTTATTTATTTTTCCTTTTTTTTCCTCTTTATTATAAAATGGCATCATACCCAAAAATGAATTATAATCTCCAAAAAAATTATTATATTTTGTTTTGCTACTTGACGATTTAGCATTTGCTTGACTTTTTTTTTTTTTTCTTTTATTACCATCTTTAATATTACTATTATCATCAACTGTATGTTCACTAATATTTGTTTTATTATTTTTCGAATGTTTTTCATATATAAGTTCATTTTTTTCTTCCCTTTCTTTTATATGCGTATCGTTCGTAATATTTGTGCTGGAAAGTTGGCTATTTTGTTGGGATAAGTTTTCCTCACTTTCACAAGATGAATTGGAATTATTTTGCACATCATTTGATATATGTGAATCACTAGAATTATCAATATTATCCATTTTATCTTTATCCTTTATGTTATTTTTTTCATCACAAATATTATCAACATTGTCATTATTGTCAATACTGTCATCATCATCAATATTGTCAATATTAACATCATTAACAATATTATCATCGTTACCATCATCTATATTATTATCACCATCATCTATTTTATCACCATCATCTATATTATCATCATCATCAATATTATCATCATCATCAATATTATCATCATCATCAATATTATCATCATCATCAATATTATAATCATCAATATTATCATCATTATTAATATCATTATTTTCATTTATGGTCTCTTCAAGAGGTGGATACATCTTATTCGCTTCTTCAAACCTTGCCTTATTTTCTTTCTCCTTCACAACTGTATAGGTATCCTTTTTCCTCTGCTTAATTAACTGCTTAATTATTTTGGTAAAGTAAAATATACAATACTTTATCTCAAAACTGTTTGATATGTTATCAGTATAAAAGACACCCCCAATATTTTTATTCTTTACACACGTAGAGCATAAAAAATCTAAGATATATATAAAAAATTCAATAATTTTAATAATAGATTTAGCACTAAACTTTTTTGAAAATAAAATACATTTTTTAAATGATTCAAAAAATATAACTTTTAATAATGTATTTCTTATTAAAGTAGTATAAAATTTGTTAGCATTCTTATCTTCTACAGTTAATGGTACTAATTCGCTATATAACCAAAATTCTTTTTCTCTCATTAATTTATTTTCATATTCTAATATTATATTAATATAATCATTTGTTTCTTTATTGTATGTTAAATTTATTATATTTGCATTTGTTGGGTTTCTTAAAAATTCAAATTTTTTAACATAAGATTTTTTATTCACATATGTTGAATAATCATGCTTATCTAAAAAGGGATGAGATTCTTTTTTATAATAATTAAATTTTTCTAAAATATTTAAAAAATGTAACTTTTTCAACTCATTATAATCATGATGAACATCTGAAAATATATTTAATAAGATGTTTTTAAAATAACTTAAGAATGAATTAAAATTATAAATAAATAAAACATTTTTCATTTTTCTTAATATTTTCTTATTATATTCATTATAATTCTGAAATACGAAACCATCAATACTTTCAACTTTCATATAACTTTCTACATCACCTCCTTTTTCATCAGTTTTTATTTTACTAATTTTTGACACAAGTTCTTCAGTTGCTGTTTTTAATAGATCCGAGAAAAAGTGATGTTTCTTTTTTATTTCTTCATTATTATTAATATGACGATGGTTATTATGATTATTATAATTAATATTGTTATTAATATTATTATTAAAATTATTTTCAATAATATCACTTTTTAAATTGTTATTATTGTTATTATCATCATTATATGATTTCTTTTTCTCATCAATATAATCTTCATCTCTAATATCCTCATCAGAGTATTTCTTTTTTTTTTTCTTCATAATATTTAAATTAAATAAAAAAATATCATCAATATGTTTTTTATTAGTTGAATCATTATCTTTACTATTATAATAATTCACATTTGAACAATTGCAAAATATTATGCTAACAAATCTTATAACATATTTCAAATATACTACACTCACATAATTATTTATATTTATATTATCTATTATATGATTTATAAAGTATTCATATTCTAAGAGAGAATATTCTGGATGTAAAATAAACAAATTTGATAAACATTTCAATGATATATACTGAATGAAGAAATCTTTATCATTTAAACTTTTTTTTAAATATTTGAAAATTTTATCACACTCCGATAAATTTAGTTTACTGTGTTTTATTATAGCATTGATGCACTTTTGATAAAAATATTTTAGTTCTAGGTTGTCAGATTTTCGAATCTTTTCTATAAAGATAATATTGGAAAATATATGTAAAAAATATATTAAATAAAATAGACAAATATTTATATATAAATATATAAAAATAAACACTTAAAAATATACATACATATATATATATATATATATATATAATACATAGATATGTATATGTTTCCTTTTTTATTACTTGAGTAGTCTATTATGGTTGGGATGTGATAAGATAATTTTACGGGTAGATGAAATAAAATCAATGAAATTAATATAATAGCATTTTTAAATAAATTTTCTGGGATATTTTTCAATTCACTTGATGTATTATTTGTATTTTTATTTATATCAAATATTCTATTAAAATGATTAATAATATTAAATTTTGTATGTTTACTAAGTTTTATATAAAATATAGCTAACAATTTTAATATGAAATTCGAATTGTTTTTTGATAATACCAATAATAAATCATTATCTACATTTTCTTCAAATATATTTGACAATAACAATTTATCAACTTGATCTATTAAATTATTTATTGTTAATAAATTCTTTACTATTCGAAAATTTATTATATTATTTTTTATTATATTTATACTACATAAATTGTCATATTCCTTTAACATAAAATGATAATTCTTTTCTAATAAATTATATGTCCTAACCATTTCTTTATCTTTTATTTTTATATCTTGATCTATCATCATCTTCAAGCATAAAACAAATAATTAAACATAATAATGTACATTAAAATATTAAAAATATGTACAACATATAACAATATGTTTTTTATAAAATGGTATGTTTTGATATATATTATATATTTATATATTTATATACTTTTCGGATATACTCTCTTCCTTTATTTATTCTACACTTTTATAATGATTACAATAAATACATAATATTAAAAAAATACAGTAATTAAAATAAATAAATAAATATATATATATATATATATATATATATAAATACTTTATATAGGAATATAACTATTTTTAAATACAACAAAAAAAAAAAAAAATAAAATAAATATATTTATATAATATATATTATTACATATATATAATATATATATATATATATATTATGTTATATATATATAATAATAGTATTTTATAAATATCATTTATTTTCTATAATAATTTTTTTTATTATATTTCAAATAATAAAATAAATATGATAACTTAAATATTTTTTATGTACATATAATTTATCTAAATTTTTGTTTTTATATTCCTAAAAATAAAATAAAATAAAATAAAAAAAGAACTTATGATGTATAGTATAGTATATATAAATATATATATAATAATATATATTATATATATTTTTTATATATATGCATTAAAATTACGCATCTACTCAAATTGAATGAAGAAATCTATAACAAAATTTTATAAGTATAAAAATTAAAAAAAAATTACTATACTATTCAAAAGTTATATTTTAATTTAATTTTATTTTGTTTAATTTCTTTTTTTTTTTTTTTTTTTTTTTTTTTTTATACCTATAATTTTGTCCTGTATATAATTTTTCAAAAAAGAAAAAAAAAAAAATAAAAATAAATAATAAATTTATATTTTTATTAATTCACTATATCAACGGCTAAAATAACAAATGTGTAATATTAATGAAAAATATAAATCTAAACACAGAACAATTTTTTTTTTTTTTTTAAAGTCACGATTTATATATAGATTTAAAAATAATATATATATATATATATATATATATATATAATACAATATAAACATTCGAAATGTAATAAAACCCTATATTAATAAATATTTATTATCATTTATTTTTTATATATTAAGTGACATTATATTTTATGTTAATATTTAGAATAAATAGTGTGGAAAAAAAAAATATATATATATGAAATTTTGATAATTCAAAATGAAAAAAAAAATTTCCATTTTTTTTTTTCTTTCTGCATATATGAAATTAAAAAAGGCACAAGAAAAAAAAAATTAAATAAATAATAAATATAAAATAAAATAAAAATATATATAAATATAAATACCAAATATAGCAAAAGGTACAAATATATATTTTGACATAAAAAAAAAAAAAAAAAAAAAAAAGAACAATGAAAAAATAAATAAAAGAGGGCAATAAAAAAAAAACAATAAAAAACAAAATTTTGTAAATACATATAATTTTTCATATTCGTTTTTAAAAAAATATTTTCCCTCTTTTATATATGGACATGAATAAACTATATATAAAAATACTAGTAAATATTAAAGACACAATATAGGAGACAAATTTTAATTTTTTAGTTCGATTTTGTTCTTCTATTAATAGTTGATGTGTTGTATCTCTTTGATTTTCTTCTTCTTGTATTTCGTTATAATATTTATCTATAGAATCGTAGAAAAGATTTCTTTGTTCCTTTGTTAGGTTCATTTTTTTTAATGTAATTTCATTTATATTTATAAAAGCATCATCTACATAAATATAATTATTCTTATAAAAAAATGGAATTAAATCATTTAAATTATATTTGATTAGAAAATTGGAAACATCTGTTTTTAACATGTTTTGTTCATAATTCTTTCTTTTCCTTATTTCTTTTTCTTCATAATTTTTTCTTTTTTCTTCTTCTTTTAATAAGGCATGGATTTCATGCTTTTTTAAGATATCAAAATAAGTTTCATTATTATTATTTTTAAGAGAAGGATCAAATTTATATTTTAAAAACAAATCACATAATGTCTTTATATTCTCACTTGCAGCAATATGTAATGGAGAATTATTATTATTATCTAAACAATTTTCTATATTTATTTTATTTGTTGATAAAATATATTGAGCAATATTTGAAGAATGTTCCTTAGCACAAATATGTAAAACAGAGTTTCTTTCCTTATCTTTTATATTCGCATCAGCATTATAATCAATTAATAACATAGCTGCTTCTTCATTATTTCTTTTAATAGATATCATTAAAGGTGTATTTTTTTCATTATCTAATATATTAATATTAGCATTATTTTTTAATAATAATTCAATACCTTTTATATAATTATTTTCACTAGCCAAATGCAAACTTGTTTTCCCATTTTTATTTTTTGAATTTATATCAATATTTTTCGATATTAATAATCTACTTACATTTATCATGCTATTTCCAATAATCATACTTTTCATTAATGCATTTTCAAAAGTCTTTTTATCTTTTAAAAATATGTTTACATTCTTTTCATTTATTAAATAATAACAACATTCTGAACACCCTCTTTCAATCCCATATAATAAAATATTTAACCCTTCTTTATTATATTCATTAAGATCAATATTATTTTCACTGTTTATATAATTTTGTAATTTCTTTACATCATCCTTTAATATAATATTAAAAATTTTCGAACTCATTTGATAAATTTGATATCCTATAAGTATATAAATAAATATAAAGATAAATATACAAAAATTAAAGATATAGGAAAATAAATAAATATAAATATAAATAAATAAATATATAAATATATATATATATATATATATATATATATATAATATTATCTATTGTAGCCCCTTTTCGTGTTTTAATAAATATTATATATATATATATTTTTTATATTCCTGTAGTCGTAATAATTAAAAACTTATAAATATTTTATAAATATAAAATAAAATTATTTATCCAAATAAATATAATTGGAAAAAAAATATATAAAATAGGCCTACAAAAAAAAGAAAAAAAAAAAAAAAAAAAAAAAAAAAAAAAATACATTATATATATATATATATATATATATTTATATTTATATTTATAAATATTATGCATATGTTAGGTTAATATTCTTTTTGGCCTTTATAATATATTTTACATATCATAAATAGTACACACATATTGTAAATATATAAATACATATAATAATATATATTTATTAATATAAAAGATAATATGTTATATATATTATTCATACATTTTTCTATTTTATTTATTTTTTGCTTTTTTTCCATATAAAATTTAAGCCCTTTTTAATGTCATATATTACTATGGATCTCATTTTTGTTACAAAATATTTAAATCTTTGTTATACGAACTTTTTATTTTATTATTTTTTTTTATTATTATTTTATTTTATCTTTTAAGAATCTTATTAATATCATTTAATGTTTTAAAATAAAATACACTGATATATATATATAAATTTATTTATTTATATATGAACAACAATATATTACTGTTATATTTTTTAGGATATATGAATAATATATTTAATTCTTATTAATAAGGAAAAAACAAAACTATATATATATATATATATATATATACTAACCAGTCTGTATATGTTTATGTGTATAATATTTTGATGTATACACATATAAATATTTGTTATAATATTATACTTTTCTATTTTTAAATTTATATGTATATATATATATATATATACATATACACATACATAATATATATATATATATATATATATATTGTTTTGTAGTTGTTCGTATATGTAGTCCATTTTACTATATATACATTTATCCTCATTTTGAATATTGCAATATGTTATCCTCAAGAAATGTGATAAATACAATAAGAACAAACTATACCTTCTTTCAACAAATAAAAAGGTTCAAGAAAAAAACAGTGGAAAACCAGGATGGAAAATTCGTAGATCCTATTAAGAACACAAATGAAAAAAACAGTAGAACGAATTATCTAAAGGCGAATACGTTAAATGCAAAAAGCTTAAAGGAAAAAAATATTATACTCAATAATAACACAAATAAATTAAATGATAAAAAAAATAATGTGTCTACGAAAAATATAGAACCTTCCGGTAGAAACAAAAATAATACGATATATAATTTGAAGTATATATCACAAAAAAGTGATAGAAATAGTAATATAAATGTCTCTAATAACCCCAATGTATATATAAATAAATTACATGATTATTTAGACATTTCTAACAAATCAGAAAACGAAAAAGCAAAAATTAATAAACTTCTAAACAAATTAAAAACTGAAAACTTAAGCATTCATGTTATTTTAAATTCATTAAAAAATTTGTGTAGTATATTACTAAAAAAGAATTCGATTGATGTGGATAAATTAATTGTTATGAATTATGTAAAAAATAAAAATTCTTTAAAAAAGTTCAAAAATTATTTTCAAGATTCTTTTGTACATATAGAAAATTATTTAACAAATTATATATGTTTCATAAATGAAGAGAATATTTTTGAATTATACAAATATTTTTATTATTTAAATTATCCTTTGAATTTAAATACACATGAACTTTTACAGGAAAAGTTATATCTATACATTGATAAATTAGATAATTTAAAGACAATTCAAATATATTATATCATACGCTCATTTTATGAACATTTTTATTTAAAACAAGTTGATTCTTTTCTTACCTTAGTAGTTAATGAAAAGTTGGAAAAGTATTATGAACAGTTAAGTCGTATAAATAACAAAATACATAAGGATGGAAATCATATATACAATGATTTTCTTAATAATGGGAAGTATATAAATTATACGTTTAATACTTTATTTAATTCAAATAATTTAGTAGATAATGTAAATAATACAAATCTTTTTATATCAGACTATAGACATAACAACTTTAACAATTATTTGTCCAATGATCCTATTAATTTTCCTAATCCGAATGAAAACAACAACATCAATAATAATAATAATAATATGATAAACGAAAATAAAGAGAAATATATTAATGATAATATATATTCATTACATAATATGTGTGATAATAATTTGAAGAATGAAGAAGGTATCTATAAAAATAAAAAAAATGTGGAAGATAATGAAATTATATTAATATTTAAATATATACAAAACTATCACGATAATATGAACTTTTTTTATAATACATATATTACTAACTTTATACAAACAAATCGAACAGAATTTTCTATTGACACATTATTACTTATATTAAATATATATATAAAAAATATAGATGAATTATTTAACAGAAATATATTGGATATATTATATTATAATATAGAAGATATGACAGAAGATAATTTATTATTATTTACAGAATATCTGAAGAAAAAAAATAAAATGGCATCAATGACAAATACTGCTATAACAAATAATGATAATAATCATGATCATAATGGTAATAATCATAGTATTTACAATTATAATGATAGCAATATTTATAATAATAATGATAATTTTATTATACGTCAAAATGAATATATAAATAAAATAACACAAGAAGATATATTTAATAAAATTATGAATAAAATTATAAAGGATAAGGATTTAATTCTTCCAAATAATCTTGCTATAATGTTTCTCAATCTTCATGAAATAATAAACAAAGGAACCTTTAATACTTCTGATGGTATAATAAAACCACAAGAAAATGATAAAATTGAAAATATCATGATTGAACAAAACGACAATTATGACAATTGTAATGATCAAATTGTTCAGGTAAATAAGAGTAATATGGGAAAAGAATTAAGCGAAAAATCATATATAAACCTTTATGAATCTACTAATAATGTAAATGATAAAAATATGCAACGAGGGGAGAATAAAGATTTAAATAGAAATAATGATATAAATAATTATAATAATAATAATATTAATAATATAGCAGTGAACACATCTAATAATCACAATTCTCAAAATATCCAGAATAATTCCAATATTAATATGAATAAAAACCTATTTATGAAAGAATTTATAAATTTTTGTGATAATTATTGTAACAATATTAACAACTTCTCATCTATCCTTGATTTATATTTAATATATATAAAAAACGAATCAGTTCAATATAAGACCATGTATACATTTGAAAAAAAAATTAAGATAAATAAAAATAAATTATCTCAAGAAGATATTTCAAATATTATATTATCGTTAAGTATATATCCTCATCATAATACACAAATGTTGAATTATCTAGAAAATCTAATAAATGAAAAATTAATACAAGGAAAAAATTTTACACCTACTATTCAATATGATAACAACAGTATACATAATAACAATGTTAATGAAAAATATATACATACAAATAATACGAATTATTTGATTGATATATCATTAGCTTTAGGTATTAGTGGAAGAAATAATTTAAAACTTTGGAACTATATAGATGTAGATAAAATTATTTTAACATGTAATAAAAAATTATTATTATATTTATCATATAGTTTCTTGTTAACAAATTACTTATGTCCTATATCCTGGTTTTTTATTATTAGAAGAATTGTAGAAGATGTTAAAATATTTAATAAGAAACAATGTGAACTTATATATGAAATATTGAAATGTACTGTTTTATTCAATTATATAGATTTAAATAATTTTAGTAAAAATATTTTACATATAACAGATAGCAATACTAAAAAAGGCATAGTATTATCACAACTAAATTATCATAATAAAAAAGAAAATAATAATTTCTTAAAAAGTTTTCATTATTTATTAAATACATCTTATTATCATTATAAAATGAAATTATTAAATAATCAATATGTTTCTAAAGTACCTTATGAAGATATTTTTACTTATTTAAAATTAAATTATGAAAAAAATGTAGAATTTAAACAATTATATATTATACCATATTTACTAAAGGATTATAATGTTATTATTGATCCTTTACCAACTACACCTATTCATAAATCTAGTGGATATATTATGGGGGAAATACAACTAAAACATAAAGTTTTTCAAAATGACAATTATGTTGTTTTATCATTTTTTGATGGAATGTGGAATGAATTTATTAATCCAAATGATCATCAAAAAGACGGTGAATATACGTATAATATAAAATTATTGGCTGAACATTTCAAGTCATATGTCGAATCACATATAAAAATTAAAATTAATAAAAATTATAGAAACAATAATGTCGTAACAAATAATAATAAAACAACACAAAATAATACTATTAATACACACGAGTATTTGAAATTTAAAAAATCAGACTATCCCCCTGAAACAAATAATAATAAATATTTAATAAATAAAACCAATAATATGCATAATTACACAAATCAAAAAAATTATCTCAAAACGAAAAAGAAAATTATTAACAAAAAGGTGTAACCTACAAAAAAACAAAAAAAAAATAATGTTATATACGTGTATGTATTATATGTTTATATTAATTACATTTCACATAGATGCAAATTCATATTAAAGTATTATTTTTTTTTTATTTTTTTTTTTTTGTAGTTTATATTATTTTTTTAATTATTATTCCAAATATATATTAATTCTATAAAAAATTGGAAAAACTTATAACAATATAGCTAATAAAAATGTTGATTTTATATATTTTATTTTATTATTATTTTTTTTTATTTTTGTGCATAGCATGATTATATAAAATATATGGGCTTGAAAAAAAATAGATATATCCAAATGTTTATACGTAACTATAAGGTATTTATAATATTAATTATATTATATATATATTTATATATTTATTATATGCATCCTATATATTTTTTATTTACTTAGAAAAAAAAAAATAAATAAATAAATCAATCAATCAAGGAATAAAGAGCATATATATATATATATATATATATATATAATTTACATATTTATATTAATCCTTTATAAGCCCTTTCGTAATGTTTGCATATGTTGTACTGATAATTTTTTAAGTACTTTAATCCTTCCATATATAATTATAATTATTATTTATTTCCTTATATATATATATATATATATATATAATATATAATTTTTATTTTCCTAATCTACTTTTCCATTTTCTTTTATAATTAATAAGTTAAATACAATTTTTCTTTTCTTTTTTTTTTTTATTTTCTCTTAAATTAAAATATTTTATTTGTCATAAAAACATTACTGTCAAAGATTCGAATGTATATATTTGCTTAATATTTTAATTTTGTTCTATTCAAATATATAAAATTAATATATAAAACAAATACTGATTTAATATATTATATATATATATATATATATATAATATGTTTATCCTTTTGTTCATTATTCATGTACTATTTTTAATAAATAATGTGAGATTTTTGTTATCAAGTCACCATTTGATTTGTTATTTGTAAAACATAATATTCTTAACATATATGTACGTATATGTATAATTAGGAAAATTTTGTCATAAATAATCGTATCCTATATATATATATATATATATATATATATTTATACTTATATATATTTTATATATGTGTGCTTCTATTTTTGTTCTTGTGTAATTATATATTTTTTATATAATGGATCAACAAGATTACTTACCAAGTGAAATTAAGGATGTTTTAATTTCTTTACATGATGAACATTTCAATTATCAAAAATATTTGAATGTATTAAAGGATTATATATATTTAAATCCAATACAGAATATTAACACATTAGTTAATTATATTCTAGATAATATTAATAACAATGATATAGAGAAAAATATTTGTCATTATTTATCAGATGTAATTATATATATACAAGATATAAATAAAATTGTAAGTGAAGAAAATAATAATATAGAAGAAAAGTTAGATGAAAATGATTTCTCAAATAGTTTATTTTATGAAGAATATCGTATAAAAGTAAAAGATGAGAAATTAAAAAAATATAATGTAGATGATTATCGTATAGATCTTATACAAAATTGTACTAGAAATGTAAATTACTTAAAATTAATGTATATTATTAGTAATGTAATATTACCAAAAAATGGGTATGTTTTATTTATTAATATATTTCATAAACATGAAATTAATTATCAATATAAATTATTATCATTAGAATATTTTGCAAATATTGCTAATAAAATTAATTTAGATAGAGCTAAATATATTGCACAAATCCTTCCACTTATTTTAGAGAAATTTTATAATACAGATGGAGAACCATATTATAATGATAATTTAAATAATATAGATATATTATTATCTATGTGTAAATTTGTTAATATATTATGTGATGAATCTATAAAAGCTCAAGAAGATGATAAACAAGATGTTGCATTATATTCCATAGTTGCATTTATTATGAGAATTATTTGTTATCATAGTGTATATTTACCTATTAATAGAAATGTGGAAAAATTAGGTAAACATATTTATTATGATAATATTAATTATAATGAATGTTTAAAAGAATATAGTAATTTAACATATAATTTATATAAATCAAAAAAACATATCTTAATAAAAAATTGTTTATCTTCATTAATATGGAGACTTTCTATCATTAATCCAAACTTACCTAGAACAATAGAAAGAGTTAATATTCTTATACCTAATACAAAAGCATGTGTTCTTGAAAATTCTACTATGGAAATATCTATACTTTGTTATTTGATTTTGATAGAAAGAGTTAATATAAATTCGTTTCCTCTTGTTTTCTCAGAATTATATTTACTTAATTTAATGATTAGAAATAGTTATAATTTAATTTTATGTGTCTCCAAAGCTAAGGAAAGTTTACGAGATAGTTTACTTATTAAAGCATATCATTTTATTCTAGTGTGCTGTTTTTTATCTAAATCTATTTATAGAAAAAATAAAGAATATTATACTAATATATATAAATTTAAATGGAGACCTTATGATTTTCTTAAATTAATATATGAAACCATACATAATTATAATCACTTAAAATTTTATACGAAACATATTTATTATTCTATAAGTAATATTATGAGGAATTTTCAATGGGACATTTTCTATTCTATATATAACAGATTGATAATTGAATCTTCATCCGACACTGTAAGAAGTATTATATCATCTTATGTAAAGGATGAACTTTTTAAAAAGATGATCGATGTTATTGACAGTGTTCAAGACATTGATATTATAACAGACGAGTCTACGACTCAAGAAATATTAAAAGCAGAAGGTGGTGATAATTTTGTCAAGGAGAAAAGAATAAATAATAAACATTATTCTTCTACTAATGATTATAATAATAATGATGATAATAGTGATGATATTAAAAATAATAAGAATAATATTAATAAAGAACATCCTCATTATAATATGACTTCCAATATAGAACCAAAAAATTCAAAAGAAAATGAAATACATAAAATAGGATGCCAAATAAAAAAAATAGTTCATCAACTTATAGGAGAAGAATCTGTTCTTTTATATATTGATTCCATCACTGTAGCATTAAATATAATAAAAATGATTTTGTTAAATAAAAAGTTTACAAAATTTTATAAATATATAATAAATATAGATGAAACATCTACATGTTTCATACAAAATAAAATGAAATATTTTTATGATCAAATAAAGATAGAAAAATCAGTATTATCATATGAAAATCAAAAAAATAATAATTCTATATCCCAAATAAATGATAATAAGGATATTTTACAGACTGAGAAAAATTTAAATACTACATTTAATAATATTAACATGAACAAACTGGATATTGTTCTTATGCTTTTATCGGATATAGAAAAAAGCATAACAGAAATGAAGCAAAATGTAAACACAAACACAAAAGGATAATTAATATGTATATATATATATATATATATATATTTATTTATTTGTATATGTTTTATTTTCTCTTTGTTTTTTTTATCATATAACAATATATACTTTTTAACATGGTTTTCTGTTATGAACAATTTTCAAAAAAATAATATATATATATATTATATGTGGTGAAAACAATTATTTTTAATATATCAATATTTTAAATTATTCCTCATAACATTCTCAAACACATACGTTTATATATAATTTATGTGTATACTCAAACAAATATATGATGGACACCCACAAATTCTGCTTATTTATTTTTAGTTTAAGTTATACATATCCTTTTTGTAAAAAAAAGAAATAAGATTTTCAAATTTTTTTTTTTTTTTTTTTTTTTTTTGAATATATAATACACATTACCTAATGGTAACATATATATTCTATTAACGTAATGATTTTTATTAATACTATAAAAAGGCATATCTTAAGATAACTCGATTTTCCATATGATTAAGAAAAGAAAAAAAAATTATATATATATATATATAATTAATATGTTATTTAGGAAACATGTATGTTTTCCTTTATAAATATAAAAATATATAATTAAAATAAATATATAAGAATATAACAAATTAAAACTTTTCTTTTGATATATATATATATATATATATATATATTATATTTTTTTTTTTTTTTTTTTTTTTTTTTTTTTTCTCCTTTATATTTGTAGGTGTATATTTTTGCTTATACCTTAAAGGTTCATACATACCTATTCCTACTTTTTTACTCTTTTAAGTTGAAATTGTTTATTTTTTTATTTTTTTTATATTATTATTATATTTTTTTTCATACTATGTGTAAAAAAAAAGAAAGGAGAAGGATACTTTAAATTATTGTTGAATGGTAACTTATAAATTAACCATAATGTTTTATAAATATATGTGTTATAAGATTATACTATTAGATTTAGTATATTGGGTAATTAAAATATTCATTTGAAAAAATATACAAAATATAATAAGAAAATATTAAATATATAATATATAATAAATATATATATATATATATTCATGTGTGTATATTATATGTCATATCATATTATATAATATCATTTCATATCATTTAGTTCAGTTTGTTTTCGTTTTCGTTTTCGTTTTTGGTTTTTATTTTATTTTATTTTATTTATTTTTTTTTTTTTTTTCTGTTACCTAAGCTTCATTATAAATTAATATAATATGAATAATGAACCTACAAATAATGATAAGAATTATTTAAGAAATATATTTAATTGTACTGATAAGAAAATAATATTATTTAAATCTTACTTAAAAAACAAATTAGATATTGATTCTTTTACTTTAGGTGAATATTGTTTTAAACATGATGAGAAATTCCAGAAAAGTGTGTTGTCAAATATCTTGAAAGAACAAATAATAAGTAAGAAGGATAAGAATAAATTACATTTAATAAACGAAATAATAATAGATACATCATTTTTTGAAGAGAATTATGATTTTCAATATTTTTTAGAAAATGTTTTATTATTAGAAGATTTAGTTTTAAAAAAGCTAGATAATAAATTAAATGATGAGGATTTTATATTTAAAGAAAATAAAAAATTATCTATAAATAATTGGAAAGAATGTTATAGTCATATTAAGAAAAAATTAAATATCAAAGGTTTGGATGAAAAAAGTAAGATATATAATAATTCTATTTTATTATTTAATTCTACTAAATTTTCATATGATGATATAAATTGTTGTGATTCTTTTTATGGTTTAAAAGTATGGGATATATTATTTAATTATGTATCATTCGATTTTTTAAATTATTTATTGTCTAATACACTTATATTTATATCAGACTTCTTTTTTGTCAATACAAATAATAATTTTAAAACATATATAAAGTCATCTTACTTTATTAAAATTGCAGAAATACAATTAAATTATCAAGATGCTCAAAATGTGGAAAGAAATATTTTTTCAAAAAAAAAAAATTTATATTATAAAAATACAAAACTAGTAAAATTAACATATCAAAAAAAAAACATCAAGGATAGTACTACACCAAATATAACCATCCAAAAAAAAAAAATAAATAAAAAAAATAAATTCAGTAAAAATATATATGCAAATGAAAATATAAATACAAATAGTTATATGTATAATTCATCAAATCAAAATAATGAAATCAAACAATATAATATTAATCTTGTCAATATGGACAAAAATACTATTAACAAAGAAAAGGAGTCCCAGAATTATACCATCAATAATGAATTATTAGATGATCAGTTTTTATATTATAAAACAAATAAGAATAATGTAAACACACATATTTATTCAAATGATAATAAAACGTCTATTATTGCTAAACCATATAGAGATATACATAACCGTATAAGTGATACAACAAGAAAAAATATATTTTATCATAGTATAAACAGCCTTTCTTATGAAACAAGTTTGAATATTTTTCATTATAATAATCTGACACAACATACAACATATATAGATACACAAAATAAAAGTCAAATATGTATTAATATGACTAGACAACATGAAATAGATGAACATTCAGATAAAGAATTAAAAAATCCAAAATGTATTCAATATGAATATGTAGATAAAGTATGCACAACGAATAAAAATATATCAAACGAGAATATAAATGATAAATGTATTATTACTAAAAAGATACCTCTAAAATATAATATTAATAAAAAATATAAATACTTATTAAAAAAAAAATACCATCAGATGTACACAAATAATGATCATTCATATGGAAAATATTTGTATCTTCTTCAGTGCAGTGGTCGAATTTTAAAAAATGACTTTTTTAAGGACATAAAACAAATACAAGAGGAAAGAAAGAAATACACATCAAATATTAAGATCAACAATGAATATACCAATAATATCATAATCAACAACAACAATAATAACAATAACAACAATAATAATAATAACAACAATAATAATAATAACAACAATAATAATGATATTAATATTAATGTGCACAGGTTTGGACATATAAAAAATTTGTTCTCTTCTAATATGTTTCCATCTTCTAACATTTCAAACTGTAATATTTACACAGAAAGAAATGATGAATTAACACAAGTAAAGAAAAATTCCTCACTAATAACAGAAAATTTGTCAAAAAAAGAAAAATTATTACCACAAATAGATTTCTTTTCTGATGATAGTAAGGAAAAATCATCATCGGTTGGTTATGACATAAAAAAGAAGAATTTTAGTAATATTAAAAGATATCATAATAAAATAAACAGGATGAATGAAAAAAAAAAAAAATGGAATAAAATAATAATCAATAGAAACAACATTTTACAACACAATACAACTAATAAATGTAAAACCTTTCTATTTAATAAACACATAATATTTGATAAAATAGAAAATAACAATATTCCTTTATTTATTTATGATTTATTAAATTATATATTTAAATCAGATCAAACATATTTTTATCATAATAATTTCATAGATGAATATAAACAGAAAATATGTAAGCAAATAAAATGTTCAACTAAAAAAAATGACATATCTCATATAATTACATCTAGGAAAGAAAATAATTTATTTCAAGTACAAAAACTTGAAAATAATTATAAATATCCAAATATAAATAAACAGTTAAGAAAGACGAAAATCATGAAATATGTATATAATTATTTTAAAGACTTTATTAATAATGTAATTAGTACAAAATTTGGTAAAATATATAGAAAATTTTTTCCTCGCAAACATATATTAAATAAGATATATAAAATATTTAAAATTATAAGATTGCAAATAATAAAAAAATATCATATTATAAATATAAGAAAGAATCGAAAATTTATTAAACAAAAAGTATATGATACATTTTTTAAAAATTATGATTTCTTATCATTTTCATTCAAAACGTATAAGATTATTAATTTTATGGTATATATAACCAAAAAATGTATACCTATCAAATTATTAGGTAGTAAGCATAATTTCAAAATATTTTTAAAAAATGTAAAAAGATTTTTGTTATTTAATTATAAAGAAAGTTTTTCTTTGAATCAAGTAATGAAAAATATTAAGGTAAAAAATATATTCCAAAAAAAAATAAATAAATGTAATATAAAAAAAAATAGAATTTTATTAAATGATATATTTTATAATAACTATCAAAACAAATTTTTACTTAGAAATAATGAGGAAATCATAACAAATATAAATGATAACATAAAAATATATAATAACAAAAATGATAATTTTAATAATTCATTTAAAACAACAACGTTATTCAATAAATTGAGGAGAAAATATTTCAATAAAATTAAAAAAATTAATATATGTATACAAAAAAGACATCTTATGAATAGATTAATATATTTCCTTTTTAATTATTTTATTATGCCACTAATTAGAAGATTTTTTTTTCTAACAAAATCTGAGCAAACCTTACATAAAACAATTTTCTTTGATAGAAAAATTTGGAATCATTTTACGAAAATTTCCAATTTTTGTCTTTACCACCAAATTTTTAGGAATAAAAAGTTAAAAAAAAAAAATGAACCCAAAATGGATAATGTACAAAATATATTCAATGTCAAGAAAAAAAGTGAAAAAATAAAAACAAGTAAATATACATTTATTAATAATATGAAAAACCTGAGCACTAATAAATGTAGAAATAATAAATTTTCAAAAAAATCTATTACTAAAAAAAAAAAAAAAAATTTATATAACATCACACGTCATAATAATATATTTATTAAAAAGGATATGGAAAAAAAATCAAAAACTAACAATTTAATTAATAAAAGTATAGATAATTTATACAAATTAAAACAAATTAATAAAAAAAATGTTAGACCATATATTAAAAAATTTTACTATAAAATAAAAAAAAAATATTTTGCTCTAAAAAAAATGTATATTCATATGAGAATAACAAAAGAAGAAAAAAGTAACATAAAATTAGAAAGAATATTCAAACATTTTTTTATTTTTGCTCAAGAAAAGGAACACATATTGAAATATTTTAGTTCCCATTTTTTTCAAAATAGGAAGATAAATTATAGTAAACGATTTAATAAATTAATACATAGAATAAAAAATATTATAATAAAGCAAAACAGTGGAATTGTTAAAAATATGGATAACACATTTTTACATTTAATCAAAAATAAAACTAACAACATCAACAATAACAATAATAATAACAATAATAATAACAATAATAAAAAGAAGAAGAACAATAATAATAACAATATTGATAACAATAATAACAATAGTAACAATAATAATAATAACAAATGTGAATTATTAAATTCCAAAAGGAATAATATAAGAAATAATAATAATAATAATAAAAAAGTTAAACATAATAAGAAGAACAAAAGTGATGATTCCAGTTTAGAAAAAAAAAAAAAAAAAATATACATACATAAAATAAAAAATATTATAGAAAAAAGAAATTTTATGTTAAAATTAAATTCAATCAATCGTTTTATATCTAAAAAGTTAAGAATTAATTGGATACCCAAAAAAAAAGGATTAAGACCTTTAATTAATTTGTCTACTTTAAATGTCCCAGAAATTGTCAAGCAACGCATTTTTGAAATTTTGAAAAGTAAAAAAAGCAGTGAATTTTATTTCCATAATATTTTGAATAATTTAGAAAGAGAAAAGAAAGATAAAAATATAAAGAAAAGGAAAAAATATAATAAAAAAAATTTTAATCCTGTATCATTAAACAATATATGTAATTTTTCCCTAAAATGTTTAGGTAATATGAGACATAATAATTATTCCTTATTTAAAAATACATTAACAAAAACAGAAGAAATTGAATTAAAATTAAAAAAATGGTTACATTATTTAAAGAATTGGTTTTATAGAAAAAAACGAATGAAAAAGTATATTAAAAATAAATTAAAAAACAATAAAAAGATATATGCATATATATGTATTGGAGATTTTTCAAACTGTTATGAACATATAAATCATAATTATTTATTCAAAATTTTAAAAAATTTCTTTGATAATATAACTAATTTTGAATTTATTTATTTATTTAAAAGATCTTTTAGATTATATAATAAAAATTTAAATAATTCCTTTTTATCTTATTACCCAGTTAATGTAAAATCTTTTGGTTTACATTATATAAGAAACTTACGAGAACTGATAATTAAATCACATCTCAATGATAATCATCACTTTTTATTAAATCAAATGTTTAAAACAAAATCAAAATCGGATTTATACATTTTTGCCGATTCGTATAAAAGTCTTCAAGTGGACAAAAGAGATATTTTCATGACTATTATTACTGTTATTAGATATTACTACCTCAATATATATTTTAGTATAAAAGAATTTAAACTTAATAGGAAAAATATATTCTATTTTCAAATATTTCAGGAAAATCAAATCAAGGGTGTTTATTTGAGTATGCGTGATAAGAAAAGGGTTGAAAATATTAAAAACTGGTATTTAAACAGCATGAGAAAAATCAATCAAGACCAAATCTTAGAAAATTTAAAAAATTCATCAGTATATGTAAATAATAATAACCTTATGATATGTACGAATCTTGAGCAAAATATAGAAGAAAAAGGAAATACACAAAATAAGGAAAAGCAGGATATTTATATAGGACCAATATATAATAAATCATTCGACAGCACAACAACAACAGATAGTAGTAATAGTCATAAAGGGAATAATATTAATGTGAATAGGGGTTATAAGAATGATGGACCATTACATAAAGGTAATAATAGTATGAATGATTGTTATATGAAGGACACAAAATATAATGATAATAATAATAATAATATTAAAAGTAATAATAGTAATAATAAATTAAAATGTGTTACTAGAAATGGCAATAATGACATAATAAAATACCATAAAACTATCGACACAGATAATAGTAAAAACAATACTTACTTTAAAAATAAATTCTTAAATTTTTTGGATAAAAAAATTATTAGTAATATATATGGTTTACCACAAGGTTTTAGCTTATCTAATATATTGTGCTCCTTATATTATGCATATTTAGATAAAAATGAAGAATTTCAAAATTTATTATATTCAGAAAAACAAAACAATAATAAATATTTCTTAGCAAATGGAAAATGTAATTATTTCAATTTAAATTCTCTCATGCTCCGATTTATTGATGACTTTTTATTTATAACTCTTAATAAAAAAAATATTAAAATTTTTAAAAACTTGTTATTAAAAAAAAAAATATGGGGAAGTAATATTAATTCATCCAAAACCAAAATTTTCAAAATACCACTTATATATAAAAATGATTTACTAATATATAATTTTCGAAATAAATACCAACAAAAAAAAAAATATAAAATAAAAAATAATAAAAAAATAAAAAATAAAAGGAACAAATGTAAACATAATCAGCTAGTCAATCCTAATAAAAAAAAAAAAAAATCTGTACAAAAAGATAAAATAAATAAATATATAAATGTCATACACCCAATAATACAAAAAAATGATCCAGTCATGTCTTCTAATTCTATTATGAATTTTGAAGCGTTACCTAATAAAGAAAGTTATAAAAGTAACAGTTCAATCCATACAGATATTCCGAATAGTGTTGTAAATGAAGATATTGAATACAATCAAAAAAGTGATAATAATTCTTACAGTAGTAATAAATTATACTACAATATTAATATGACTCAAAATAATCATAATAATAATGTTAGTATTTTTAAAGAAGTACAAAATCAATGTTTTCAAAGATTTAATAGTAACAACATATATATTGAAAATGATAAAAAAGAAAAAAATATTTCACAGATTAACAAAAAGTTATGCTCCAAAGAAAATTTAACAAAAAAAAGTAGTAAAATAAATACCCTAACATATGTACAAATCGATAAAGTTATAAAAATCTTAAAATGTAAAAAAAAATATATAAAACATATAAATAAGATGAAGTATATGAATAAATTTCAAAATTTTCAAAAATTACAAATATTTCAAAATACCTCTTTTGAATTAAAAATTAATAAAATTAATAAAAATATTAAAAGATTGAATAAATTAAAAAAACGTAAAAATAATTCTATAAACATTGCCCCTGTTACTTCTATAGAATGGTTAAATAACTCATACACATTTGATTTTATAAATAATTCTATACAAAGTACTTCATATCCATGGAAAAATAAATGTGATGCTACTATTAGAAATCATTTACATTTACATAATGTTATAATAGATAAAAATAACAAAACATATTTTATGAAATATCTAGTTGAAAATAGAATTGTACGAAATATTATATCCAAACAAAAAAAATGTCAATCCTTATATAAGAATAAGCAAAATGTATATTTCTGTTATAAAAATAATTTTATCTTATTAAAATCGTCTATATTAAAATTCATATGTTGTATTAAAACACTCAAAAAAATGTTTAATGCATTTACAAATTCTACATATAACACAAAATTTGTATTATTTCTCATATCGTATATGAACAAGGTGTTAATAAAAAATAAAAAACTCAAATTTGTCAAATTGTTTTTGATTCAAACTGCCCTCGAAGCTTTCCGTTATGCCAGAATTTTTAATCAGGAAGATTCCTTTTATCCGTGTCTCCAGCATTTCAGGAAAATCAAAAAGAGATTAATTAACAAATACAAAATTGGATATAACAAAAATTTATTGCGAGAATTTTTTTATCTGTTTAATTTTATCAAGAAGGAGTCGTATAATTCATGGCCATACATGTTCAAAATAAAAAATTAAAAAACAAAAATAAAATATATATATATATATAAGTATAAATGTTGTTTATATTAATATGTCGAACTTATAAAGTGATATAATTATTAATGTTGTTCATATTTTACTTAAGATTAATTTTATACATTTTATTATTATTTTCATTTCTATTTCTTTTTAAATATATACTGATTTTAGCTTAACGTATTCTTTTTTTCTTTTTTCTTTTTTCTTTTTTCTTTTTTCCTTTTTCCTTTTTCTTTTTTTATAATCTTGGCTTGGTGTCCAAACATATATTGGATATTTTTTTCAGAGCCTGCAACTTTCCACGTGAGCCTATTCTAATATTTAACAATCCTTTCTTATTAATATTATAAAGTGTATGTGATATATCCTTATAATAATTTGGCTTGAAACCATACTGATAAGAACTTGGTTCTCCTGATTTTTTATAAAGAAAAAATGGATATGGTTCGAGAACTCTTGAAGCTCTCCATTTGAATGGTCTAATATTACTATAATAATTTTTATATTTTCTTCTTATAATTCCATGATATTTTTTAAATGAAATTTTATTATGCCTTCTACAAAAATAAATAACATTAGATGGTATTTCTAATAATCTCCTATTAACCATATTCCAATATTTTGGTGCAGGCATTACCTTTTTATGTGGTAAATAATTTCTTGAAACTTCTTCAAGAGCCTCACTATATATTTTACAAGTATTATAATCTTTATCAACAAAGGATATTGAATTTATATTATATAATGGAATGGTACTTTTTAATTGTAATAATGATTCAACACATTCCTCAAGTAATATATTACTAGATTGATTCGGATTATATCCATATATACCTGCTGAGATATCCGGTAATATTATAGAAGATATACATAACTCATTTAATTGTTTTAAAGCATTAGAAAAGCAATATCTTAACTTATTTGATGAAATATATGTATTACCTTGCCATACATATGGCATTATTAAAAATGCTAATAATTTCACTTTTTTACTAACATTATGTGGTTTACTTAATATAATATCACCAATTTGTAATGTTTTTGATCCTTCATATAATTCTTTAAATTTTTGTTCTCCATTTATTTCTAAAGATGATTGTATATATTCTTCCTTATGCTCATACAATATATCAATTCGTCTTTTTATTAAATTTTTAATTGATATTATTATCTCTTTAACTAATTCGGGACCCCCTTTATTTAATATAAACGAACCAAAACCACTCATAGGTATAAAATTAGAAACCATCGGTATTAACATACAATCTGCTTCTTCTTCTATAATATCATTATGTATTATTTTAATATTACCAAATTCTTCTAAAGTCATATTTTTCATTTCATATTCATATTTATCCTTAATTTTATTTATATCTAATATTTCCATATCTTCTTCTAATAATCCTTTCTCACCATTATCCTTATTATTTAAAAAAAACATATCATTTATCTCACTTTTCATGTTAGGAAATATTTCTTTCATTACACTTCTATTCTTCCCTTCTAATTTATCTAGAGATTTCGCATAATCTATATGATATTTTAATGCTCTTTCATTTATTGTTTTCAACCTCTTCGTTAAATAGGAACTACCAAAATAACGTTTCCCAATAAAAAAAAATTTTAACATTTTTATATATACCCATAATAATATACAAATAAATATATAAATAAATAAATAAATATATATATATATATATATATATATATGTGTAGCAGTCAATGCTATATGGGGCTAATTATAGAAAAATATATATAAAATATATTTATATATTATAATAAATAAATATATATGAATTATTTTGATCTAATATGACAGGACATTAAATATAAGTACATTTTATATACTAATAATAAATAAAAATAAAATATTCTATTTATATATTATATATTATATTTTAGCATATATTACTTATTATTTGTTTTTGTAACCTCCAAAATAAGGTTAAAAAAAAAAAAAAAAAAAATTCATATTATATATATATATATATGTAATATATTTTGTAATATGTTTATTGATTTATTTTTTTGTTTTTTTTATATTTATCTATTTTTCTTTTGATATTAATCCAAAAGAAATATACAATTTATATATGTGTAGTGCTTAATTTATTATGTGCATGATATATAAAGATGGTATTTTTTTAGATGTTTTATTCCGAAATGCATATGTAAATATATAATATTATATATATATTTAATATATATGTCCATAAAAAAAAAAAAAAAAAATACATATATATATATATATATGTACTACTAAAATGGGAATATATATTATATGCAAATAAAATTATTGTATTTAAATAACATATGATAAAAAAAAAAATAAAATTAATATGTTCACTTATACAAAAGGGGGTTATTATATAGTATCACAGATTACATTATACATTAGTAATATATTTATACTATAATATTTTGGGAAATGTACCATAATATAAATATACCTATATTATACATATATAAAAATTTCCACCCTTATATATTTATATTATTTTTAATTATCTAACATTTTCCTATATCCATTTAATTCAAACACTTTTATTATATCTTTTACAAAATTATTATCTAAGTCTTTTACTCCATGTTTTGAAAAAACAAGCGATAGATCAATTGATAAATTTTCCATTCCTCCTTCAATATCTGTCATATTATATTCTGGGTTAATATCTGGATTATTTTTTAATAAATTTCTTAATAAAGCTTCTTCTATAAAAAATAAAAATATATATAAACTATATATAAACTTGTCAGAAATCTTTAAGAACTTATAATTAAAATTTTTTTTATTATGTTATACTTTATTTATTTATTAATTTTAATTTTTTTTTTTTTTTATGCTTACCTTCTTTTTTAAAATGTATACTTTCATCTGTCTTCCTGTTATTATCCAAGAATTTTACACCTCCAAAATTTTTATTACACATAAATTTTATCTTAATTGTTACATTATCGCTTAATTTGTTCTTAACAAATATATTTCTTGTAATAGCTGGTACCATGTTTTCTATAGATATGTATGTATAAATGCTTTTATATTATTATAAACAATATATAAAAAAAAAAAAAAAAAACTAATTTATCGTCAATACGATACAAGGATACTAAATAATAATATATATATATATATATATATATATATATCATATAGATATTATTTTAATTATAATATTTTATTTTAATTCAAAAAAATATCCATGTGAATTATTATATTTCCAGTGAAATTATATAAATAATATAGAAATAAAAAATGTATGATACAATAAAAAAATATAATTTTTACTACTAAAATATATATATATATATATATATATATATATAAAATAAAAACAAAAAGGAAAAAGAAAAATTATTTTACACAATATATGTATCATAAAAATATAACATTCTTATGTATATATGTTACACATAGAACTGTATATATAAATATATATATTTTATATATGTATATATCGATGTATCACATAAGAAGATACTTTAAAGATATTTGTATATATGTTTTTATATTTTCTTTTATATAGTTTATAATAAAAAGCAAAAAATATGTTTTTAAAAAATACGTGAAAAAAGTTTTATTTTTATCAACAAAAATAAGAAAAAATAAAAATATAAGGGAAACAAAAACAATGTTTTTTTTTTTTTTTTTTTTTTTTTTTTTTTTCTTTCATTTTTCCTTCTTATCAATATTATATATTAGGATAAAAAGAAAAGAAATTCAAAATAATAAAAAATAATAAAAATAATATATACATATCATATATATAAATATTGCTAATATATTTTATAACTTTTATGTTTAATAAAATTATATTACATAACTTTTAAACTATAGTTTTTATTTCAAAAAAAGATTTTATATAATATATGTGAACTAGTGTTAGAACAACCAATAAAATGATTTGTATTTCTAACCACAGGATTAATTTGGAATTCATTTTTTCATTAAATTGTTTATATAAATCGGACTTCTCCATCATTCTTTCTTGTTCATCAAACACCTCCAAGAACTGTAAAGGATACATAAAAAAATAATACATAATAAATATATAAATATATATATATATATATATATATATATATATTCATTTTAATATTTAATTTCATATAGTTCTATATATACATAACACTATATATCTTCTTACTTGATCAAATAATTCAGATGTTTTATCATTTATTTGTTTCACATCGTCTATAGTACTTAATTCAGAGTCATTCATATTATGACTTTCTTTTACTCTTAGTGTAAACATAATTGTCACATCAGATTTTTTCCTATTATCGTAACAAAAGGAATAAATAGCTGCTGCTGGAACCTATTTAAAAGAAAATATAAATTTATAAATGGATATATACATATATTTTTCATTCATGGTAAAAACACATATATGTTTAATTTTTCCAAAATCTTGTACAAATAATAAATTACGCTTTCTTTTTTTTTTTTTTTTTTTTTTTTTTTTTTTTTGTCTAGCTCTTCCTTATTTATTTATTTTATTTAATTTTTGTACCTGAATATCAAACTTGTCTTGTATTTTTGTTGATTTAAAAACAGGTTCCTTTTTTTTGGCACTTCGATTAAAAATAGATATAATACATGATGCTTTCCTATCCATAAACTCATAAGACCTAAAAAGGAAAAATTAGGAAGATAATATATATTATATATATCATATACACATATATACATATCCTTTTTATGTTCTTTATAATATTACCCAACAATCATGTTATTTTTTTCTGCTTTTAATTGAATACAATCTTTTTCATATGGTCCTATAGTAAAATGTGTACATTGTATTATTCCAAATAGGAAAAATAGTAATAAAAAGGATAACAATATAATGTTTTTAAAATAAATCATTTTAAAGTTAATAAAAATATATATAAATAAATATATATATATTACAAAACTTAGTAATACTTTTGTATACTATTATTCACAAAAATCATTATTCCATATAAAAATAAATAAATATATATAAATATATATATATATATATATTACAAAACATAGTAATACTTTTGTATACTATTATTCACAAAAATCATTATTCCATATAAAAATAAATAAATATATATGTATATATATATATATATATATATATATATTATGTAATTATTTCTCTTCTTTTATTTTATGTTGTCATAATATATTTAATCGTAACATATGTAAAAACAATTTCAAAAAAAAAAAAAAAAACAGAAAAAATTAACAAAGATCAAAGAACTAATCCTTTTTTCGAACTTGTACGACTTTTAAATTAAAAGTGTAAATTGATAAATATATTTAAACACGTTCTTCACCTTGTGATTCATAAACATATGAACCCTTATTTTATAATAATAAAATATCTAAAGTTTTATCATATAATCACATCCGTATGAATTATAATAATGTATATATATCTTCTTTTATTTTTATAACAAATTATATTATACATTAAAAAATGAAAATGTTAAAAAATGGTTAAAAAAAAAAAAAAATTAGATTCGTATTACATATTCATAAAGAGGAAATGAATAATAAATATATACAATAATATAAAATACATTCATATACTTTTAATTTATTATATATATATATATATATATATATATATATATTATTATATTTATTTACATATTTACCATTTTCTAAATAGCACACTAAATGGATAAAAAAATTTAATATATATATATATTATATATACATACATAATTATATATTTACTTATAATATACATATATATATATGTAAATTTTCTTTTTTCTTATTTCTATTACATAAATATAATATTTTCCATTTCATGAGCTATTTTGTATTATTTACAAATATTCTTTTTTCTTTTAGCGGTAAAATATAATATATATATATATATATATATATATATAATCCTATATTCGTATTTAATAATTCATGTGCTTATTAATAACATATATAAAATGATTATGTTACAGGTATATTTTAAGAATATTCAAAGATACATGGGTAAATATGCATATTTATATGTATAGATTAATTTAGTGTTCATTCAAAAAATATAATTTATAAATTCATATACAATGAAACGAATTTTCACGTTGGTAAGAAGATGCTATTATTCAACTGAAAAAAGGACAAATGGGCCTTTGGTATTAGTATCTAATAATCAGAATATTCATTTTAATTTATCATTAGAAAATTTTCTTTTAAACAATTATAATGATTTACTAAAATATTTAAATATAAATACTATTGAGAAGTTTAATGAACCGATTTTATTTCTATGGAGAAATAACCGATCTATAATTATAGGAAAAAATCAAAATATATGGAGTGAATGTAATTTGAAAAATATAAAAGAAGATGGTGTTTTAGTAGCTCGTCGATTTACTGGTGGAGGTGCTGTTTATCATGACTTAGGAAATGTATGTTTCACATTTTTAAATTGTAATATTAATACATCATCTAATTTCTCTATCATTCTAAATACCTTAAAAAAACATTTTAATATTGAAGCTAATACTCAGGGAAGAAACGATATTACAGTAAATGATCAAAAATGTTCAGGTTCTGCTTTTAAAAAAATTAAAGATGTATTCTTACATCATGGTACTATATTAATTAATTTAGAAAAAAATATATTAAATAAATATTTAACACCAGACAAAATAAAATATATAAAACATGGTGTTTCTAGTGTTAATGCAAGAACAATTAATTTAAGTGAAATAAATAAAAATATTACTTGTGAAAATTTATGTATAGCTTTAATTAAAGAATTCATAAAATTTTATGAACAAAATTATAAAGAAAATATAAATAATATAAATAATTCTAATTTTCAGAATAAAGAACAAATTAACATAAACAATACAAATGAAAACAACCTAATAAATAACACCAATATAATACATAATGATATTACAGTTCATTATATTGATCAAAATAATAATATTACTAAAAATCCTGAATTCCTTAAATATTATAATTTATTAAAAGATTGGGATTGGTGTTATGGAAAAACTCCCAAATTTCAAAATCATCTTTGTAAACAATTCACTTTTGGAAAAATAGAATTATATTTTAATGTATCTAATGGTTTCATAAAAGATGGAAATATTTTCTCAGACTGTTTAGATATTAATCTTATTGATCACCTTAAATCAATTTTTAACAATGACATTAAATATACAAAAGAAGAAATAAATATTTTTTTTAAAAAATTAAATGTTGAAAATAAAAATTATTTAGACGAAGTTAGTTCATGGGTATTACAAGAACTTTAGATAATTATTCATGAAGTTAAACATAAACAAATAAATAAATAAATAAATATATATATATATATATATATATATATATATATATATATTATATTGTTTTTCATTCTTAATATCTACTTTGTCTTTTTAATATTATTATTGTGTTTGGCTTAATTGTTAATATATTTCTAATTCATATATACATGTGTAAAATTTTTAAATTGTCGTAAAAGACATACTTTTT
>LT969562.1:509612-614612 GCA_900097035.1 Plasmodium blacklocki (nom. inval.)
ACTATATACGGATATGCATTTTTTCTCTTCTAAAACATCATTATGATGACTTCCTGATTTATTCACGATATCATTTTCATACATATTATTTTGATCATCATCTGATTTATTTTTAAAATATTCATTATTTTTATTTTTGATTATTCTTTTCAATTTATCAAATTCGTCCAACCAATTTTCATCTTTAAATTCTACTTGATAATTTGTTGATTTGATAGCATCAATTTTTTTTTTAATAAATTCTTCTGTATTTTTTTGAAGAATTCTTGTCTTATCATTGAATTTAAAAGGACACCAAAAAATAGTTGGGTAAGTATTAGTACTAATAAAATTTTTCATCTTTTCATAATGACTTATTAAATTTAATTTCATTAATTTATCTTCATCTTGTTTTATACATTCTTCTATCATTTTTATATCCTTAATATATGCGATTATTTTCATTTCAATGTCGTCCAATTCAATTTTTTCAAAGTGTCTTTTCACTTCATGTATCTTTTCTTCCACTCTCTTGTTTTGAAGGTTATGCATTATAACTTTTTCATCTGTTTTTTCTTGTTCTAAAGCATCTTTGGCTTTTCTCAAATGATCGAATAAACCAATTTGTAACAGTCGCTTATTCCTATTTACAGTTGTTTCGTCTTCTTCTAATTTCGGCTAGACAAAAGAAAAAAAAAAAAAAAAAATTTAAATTTAAATAAATAAATAAATAAATAGATATATATATATATATATATATATATGTATTTGAGTTAAAATTAAAAACCACAAGTGTAATTAATATATACATATATATTATGTGAACAAATATTTTACACACAAAAATAAAAATATATAATCCTTATTTATATATAAATTATAATATATATAATTTTACCCGTTTTTCTATTTTAAATTCAGGTAATTTATCCTATAAACATAAAATAAATAAATAAATAAATATATATATATATATATATATATATATATATATATATATGCAATTATACAAATATATAGATTTCGTAGGTTGATAATTTGTCTATTCATCCAAATATGATTTAAAATTAAGCACATGTATTACCAAATTTTCATTGGATGATATCCTCTTTTGCTTTTGTTTTTTAATATCTTCTACGTTATGATCTAAAAATAATATATATATTAAATAAATATTCATTATTAATTTATAAATACACAAATAAGCACACATATATATATATATATTTGCAAAAAAAAGAAAATGAACAAACAAATGAACAAAAAAACAAATGTAAATTTGAAGATACCATTGCATATTTTTTTATATTACCTATAGAGAGGTCAGTTAATCTATTCAAATAGTTTACTATTTTTGATCTTATAGCATTTTTCTCAAAATAATTATTTTTTATTTTTAATTTTAATCGTTCATTTTCTGATAAAAATTCTTTCATTGTTATATAACATATGATATTTTTATACAACTTATATTATGGTCTGAAATTTGTCATATCAAAATAACTTTTTTTTTTTTTTTTTTCTTCTTTAATACTTTAAATATATGAATTATTGCATTTGTAAATTATCAAATATAATTATATTTTATATTTTTTTTTTCAGTAAAATATCTTTATGAATATTTATAATTTTTTATACATTAATTAAATATAAGAATATAAATATAAGTTGTTCCCAATCAAAATTATTTTAATGTATTATAAATTATATAACTCTCTAAAATTTACAAGAACTATTTTATTTTTATTTTTTTTTTTTTTATGGTTTAATTTCTACTTAATATTATGTTTCCTTAAATGCGGGTATAAATATAAAAATTATAATAGAATATAAGGTTTACAAAATAATAATGTTCAAGAGTAAAAGAAAAAAAAAAAAAAAAAAAAAAAAAAAAAAAAAGAAATCCCAAAAAACTGCTAATTATGAAACTAAATATGAATACACGTAAATATAATATATATATATATTTTACTACATTTATAAAAATTTTTCTTATCTATATAATATTATTAATTTTATTATATTTTAAATACTATCTTTTATAATCTTATGTGTACAAATATACAATAATTATTTTAAATATTTAAGTTATAGATATATTGTCATTAACATGTATGAATTTTAAATTAAGTATATATAATAAAAGAAAACAAACAGAGAAACAAGAAGATACATATACACATATGAATACATATTTTTAATTATATTTTTTAAATGCAATATAGCTGGGGAAAATCAAATAAATAAATTAATTATAGTATATATTTTAAAAGTATATAATTGGAGCAAAATAATAAATATTTATATATAAGTCATGTGTGTAAAGAAAAAAAAATATTACTAATATATTAAACAAGGATGTTATTAAGATAAATAAATAAATAAAAATATATATATATATATATATATATATATATACCGTTATGCTCTTTTTTTTTTCTTTTCTTTTTTTTTTATTATTATTACTATTTATATGATATATGAAAAATAAGTTAATTATAATTCACTACAACTCTTCATTTCCATTTTGTATATCAGGTATATCCCTTTTATCCAAAATGGTAACTAAACTTTCTCGTGTTAACATTTCTTCCTTCAATGTCCTTTTTTTGTGTAAGCATTTTCCATTGTATATTAATATTTGATTTTCTTCTTCAATTTTTAAGACTCTCTCCACTTGTTTGTGTAACATATCTATCGAATCCATATGATTTAATTCAATGCTCTAAGAAGGATACAAATGTATCAAAAAAGATGGTATAATAAAATATATACATACATATATATTCATATTTATATATATATATATATATATATATATATATAACATTATTTTGTTTAATATTTTTATTTTTCCTTACATATACTTTTCCCGATTCTTGGTGAAACAGATAAATCAAGTAAGGCAAAGGATCTGGTTCAGATAAAATATAAATAGTATCACCCGTTTTTATTTCATAATATGAAAAGGTTTTTTCCAAATTTAAAAGCCCATTTTTCCCTTGATATAAATATTTATTATCTTCATTCAATAAATCATTCTTCTTTAATACGTCACAAATTTTATTATCATCATCATATTCTATTTTTTTTAAAAAATTTCCAATACTATTAACATAAATTATTTTTTGTTCATTCTTGTTTTTATATTTATACATATATGTTAACTCATCCATTTTTAATATTTATGCCGAACATATAATTTGTGTTAAGATAAAGATGTGTGTACAATATGGTAATAAAGTTGTTACATGTATTGCTTTTATATTTTATTTATATATTAGATATATGAAAGAAGCATGAACTGTAACGTAGAAGTAATAATTACGTCAAATAGTAATAACCTAAAAGTAGCATTTACATATATGATTATTTCTAATATGTTTAAATTTTAATTACATATATAATAAAAAATATTATTCTCTATATAGATAATGTCTTTTTCGGAAATCCGTATAATAATAAAAATTTTGAGATATTGAATAATAATATATAAAGATATATTCCTTATATTAAAAAAAATATATACTAATTGTAGAAATAATAAAGAGGAAATTTACATTATATTAATTATTTAATCATATACAATTATATTTCACACATAATCTATTCATATAATATTAAATTTATACCTGTTTCTTAATTATTAAAAGATCTTTTAAAAAATATAAATATCATAATATCAACAAATTTTATTTATATTTTTTAACAAAAAGGATATATAAAAATGTTGTAGCCTAATATATTTATTTTTTTGTAATTAAAATATTTATAATAATATTTTTAAACAAAAATACGAACTACAATTATTTTAAGGCACAATTATATTACATAAAATGAGGACCCAATATATTTGAAACGTTTCTTTAATTTTATATGGAAAAATTGTACGAATTTTTTTTTATAAGAGTTAACGATATTTTACACATTAATGACAAATAATATTTATTACCTACACTTATAAATATATTATAATATATATATATATATAATATACATATACTTTTTAATTTTTTATGATAAATCCATCTCAAAAAAAAAAAAAAAAAAAAAAAATATTTATAAAATAACATTAAGAAGAATTAATAAATATTACTTTTATCACAAAAATATTTTAATATGTGCGAATATTAAAAAAAAAAAAAAAAAAAAAAAAAGTATTCTTTTTAAACATCTTTTTTCATATTAGGTATATGTCTTATTAAACCAAGAAATATAAATAATTATAAATTTAAAAATATTTTTAAGATATATTAAAATATAATATAACATTTTTATTACGAGCAAAATGTATTTTCGGTTTTTTTTTTTTTTTTTTTTTTTTCTTTTGGATTAATATAACATTTTTTTTTATTTCATTCATTTAGAAAGATATTATAATATTCTTAACACAATACTACATTTTAATAATATAAAAAAAAATAAAATAAAATAATAATATAAATATAATATTTTCTAAATCTGAAAATTAAAGTAATATCCTAAAATGAAAATTTCATCTAATATGTTATAAAAATTTTGTGTTTCTTCTTTTTTTTTTTTTTTTTTTTCTCTTTTTTTAAGAATGAGGATAATAATTAAAATATATAAATAATATAATATATAGAACATATGAATTATAAAAACATTTAAATTAAATACATGTTCTGTGCATGTATAAATAACACATATAATAATTTCTTTTAATAAAAAAAAATAATTATATATTATAATGAATACATAAATGAATATTTTCATTCCTATTGTTTCGATTATTTTTTATGACAAAATATATAATTAACAAAAAATTATATATATATATATTATCATTATTATTATTATTATATATATATATATATATATATATATATATATGCATATATTCATATTTTAAGCTTTATCAATTTATATATACTTATAATTATTATTATAAGTTTTTTATTAATTGAAAACATTTTTTGTCATGCCCTGAAAAAAAATTAAATGACAATAATATGTTGAATAATATTTAATATGAAAATATAAAGAACAAAGAGGAGAAAAAAAACTTTTAAATATTCATAAGAGTAAAAATGAATATTTCCGTGGTATCTTAATTATAATGCAAAATCCTCAAAATAGTGAAAATAAAGTTGGAAAAGAATAAAAATGAAATAATATACATAATATAATAATTATACATTATAATATTTACATATATATATATATATATATATATATATATATATTTTATCGTTATATTACGTGGTGTTTTAAAATGTTTTAATATTTTAAATATTTCTTATATATAATATTTCCCATTTCTTTTATTAATATGTATATATATATATAGGTCATTTTTGTCGAAGATGTTGTAAGAGATTTTGATGAAAATGAAATATTTGAAGAGATAGCTGGGAAATTTACATGGGAACAAGGTATGTATGTATGTATTTATGTATATATATAAGGACATATGGTCAGGAAAAAAGAAAAAAAAAAGAAGATATTATAAATATATATAATGAATTTTATATAAGATTTCTTATTTTATTATTTTATTTTACGTGTACATAATTTTTTTTTAACATTATAATATTTCATTTGTATAAAAATATATATGTTACCTTATCCATATTTCTTATTATAATATATACATATATATTTCCCTCATATATAATATATGAATATCACTTATTCAACATACATATGATTATTGATATTAAAAGGATTAAATATTTATATTATATCATCCACATATATATATATATATATATATATATATATATAACATAATTTGTACAATTTTGCTTTTATTAACACTTCAGATGTTGAACGATCATGGAATTTGCTGGTAGAAAATAATGGTGTGCTACAACATGTTAGCCAAGAGAATAATGAAAATGAAAATAAGGAGAAATATAAAAAGAATCAAGGATCTTCCTTAAGGAAAGGAATATTCAGGTATCATAAAAAAGGCCCATAACATAAATTTATATGTTTTTTACTGGTATTATTTACTCATAATACAATTCAATCTAAATATGTCATTTTTTTTTTTTTTTGTTGTTGAACACATCATGGTTTTTTATTTTAATTACAAGGTGTGTAAAAAAGGAAAAAATATAGCTGTTTTTCCTTTGTATTACGTACAAACATATATATATATATATATTATTTAAATATTCACAGACACATAATTATACTATTTGACATGTCTAGTAGTATGAAAGAAAGGGATTTAAAACCTGATAGAATAAATGTAGCTTTAGAATGTGTGGAAGTAATAAGATTTATAAAAATAAAAACTAACAATAAATGAAAATACATGCGTATTACATATTATATATATATATATATATATATATTTATTTATTTATTTATATTATTTATTTCATTTTATTTTTTTTGAAGTCATTTCTAAAAAACTTTTTCTTCAAAAATCCTGTTGGACATGTTGGTGTAGTAGCTTTAAAGAATAGTTCAGCTAAATTAATACAACCATTTACATCAAATGTAGATGATATCTTAAATTCCATATTAAAGGAAAGAACTGCAGGTCTTCAAGGTTCACCTTCATTGGAAGAAGGATTACAGATAGCACATGATTTATTAATTGATATGCCATTATATGGAACAAAAGAGGTTTTAATAATGTATGGATCTATAAGAACATGTGATAAGAAAAACATTTTAAATGTATTAGAGTTATTAGTAAAAAGTAATATATATGTAAATTGCATTTCAATAGCTCCAGAAATGCATATATTAAAGCATATTTGTGAAAAATCCAATGGTTTTTATAAAATATGTACAAGCAAAAATTCTTTAATGAATGAAATAAATAATAACGCCGAAACACCTTTATGGATGCAAGGTATGGAACCTCAATTAATTCATATATGCTTTCCAACAAAGAAAAAAATCAGTACACAAATAATGTGTTCATGTCATGGTAAATTAAATACTGATACATATGTATGTAATTTTTGTAATAGTTATACTTGCAAAATACCATCCAAATGTAAAGTATGTGGTATACATTTAATATCAATGCACGATCTTTCACATATTACAAATAATCTTCAAGGTTCTCCTTTATTTATAGAAATAAAAAATGAACAAGAAAATTATAAAGTATGTTCATCATGTAACCAACAATTGTATAACAAAATATACCAATGTACAAAATGTCAACATATTTTTTGTCTTGAATGTGATATTTTCATTCATGAAGAATTAAATCAATGTCCCTTCTGCTTAATTAATGATACATAATTATATATATATATATATATATTAATATATTAATATAAATATAAGATAACAGAATAATATATGGACTAATATATGACAAGGGTATAAATAATATTCTACGAGCATATATATCAACAAATCATTATAATTTAAATATGCTTTATAAATATAATAATTAATAATGTTATATTATTTATACTATAGTAATATTACTAATAAAATATATATTTGTGAAATTTAGCTTTTAATATAAAAATCAAAATAATAAAATATAGAGGAACCATGTATATTATAATATATATGAAGGATATATATTCATCGCATTTTCTGTAATATATATATATATATATATATTTCTTTATTCATTTGATGTTTTTATTTTTATATACACATTTATAAGTGATATATAATACAAATTTTTTAAGTCTCCATTGTGTGTGGTAATTATTAAGATTTATTTTCTTATATTTTCACAAATAATATAAAAACCAAAAATCGACATAAGTTATAATAATTAAAATATTATAAATTTTTTTAATATATACATCAACTATATAAAATAAATATAATGATACGTGAATAGTTTATAAATCATATAAACCAATGTTATAAAAACATTTGTCGATTGTTTTTATAGTCCATAGCATAAGAAAAGAAGTGTAGAAAATACACAAACATGTTTAAAGTTATAATACCATTACTAAATATGTGATTAATAAAAATTCCTATAATATAAATATTTTTAAATTGTATAATAATGTAGAACAGAAAAACATATTTTTTATAATTCCTTTTGATTCAATTATAAATACTTTTTATAGGTACACAGAAAGAATGTATAAAAAAAGAAAAAAAAAAAAAACGTTTTCAATTAAATATTTAAGAACTAATATATTATTAAATATAATTTATTATTTTATTTTATTTTATTTTATTTTTTTTTTTCTTCTTTTTTATTTCTTCTTAAAATAGCTTAAAAAAAATTTTAAATAATAATAATAAATAAAATATAAGATTCAAATTATATATAAAAAAATATATGTAAATTTATTTTATTTACTTTGTTATTAAAATAAATATAGAAATAATTAAGGGTATTATTAGATAATATATACAGATTATATATATAATATATAAATATATATTTTAATATGAGCATGCTTCTTCCTTTTTTTAAATGCGCCTTAAAAAAAAATAAGAATAAAAAAAAAAAAAAAAATTTTAATTTATATACAATATATATAATAAACAAAAATATTACATACGGGGGCTGACTAAAAAATTTTTTTTTTTTCATTTAAGAAAAAAAAAAAAAAAATTTTAAAAGTATTATTTAAAAAAAAATATTATAAAAATTTGTTTTATTATTCATATAATAGTATATTAAAATATATAATAAAACAAAAAAAAAAAAAAAAAAGAAATTTTAGAATAAGTAACAAAATATAAATATATATATAATATAATATAACAATATATATGTACATATAAATATATATATATTGATTATATATAATATATATTTTTTTTTATACGTTTTTTTTTTATTTTATATCCCTTGCTTTTAAAAAAAAAAACATATTATAATATATATATATATATATATATATAGAAAATTAATATAGAGTTCTTTTTTTTTCTATTTTTTTTTTTTTTTTTTTGTTTTATTACATAAAATTCATAATTATTATATTATAATTATTTACATTTAGCTTTTATGTTATTATAAATATTTACAGAACCAAACCTATGTATGATAAATATTGAATTATAAATAAATTTAAAGTATATTATATATATATATATAATATATATTTAATTTTTTATATAATAAGACCAAGAACCTTGGTATTTAACTTATTGTTATTTTTTTTTTTTGTGTATTATACATATCAGTATATATGTATTGAAAATACTTTTTTTTTTTTTTCTGATGTTTCATTTATGTACATATATTTTTAATAAACTATACAAAAATTAAGATATGAAAAATAAATAAATAATATTATTTGTAGAATTGCTTGTACACATATAGAAGAAGAAAAGGAAAAATTAATATTATACATATATATATATATATATATATATATATATATATATTTTAATATTTTCTTTATTTTTGAAATGTTCAGTTAATAAAGATCATAAAAAATTGTTATCTTTTATTATTATTTTTTTTAAACATATATTTGGACTTATAAAAATAAAATAGAATATATACTATTTTTAAATGGATATATAAAAAAAATAAAATAAAATAAAATAAAAAATAAAACCGAAGAGTCCTAGAACAAATGATTTAATAAAATCAATAAATAAATAACATATCATATAATAATTAAAATTAAAAATGGCAGGAACCTTAAATTTAAATGATTTAAAAGATGAAGCTATATTATATTATGAAAATGCTTTAAGTTATGTTTTTTCAAATTCTAGTGATGAGAATAAAAAGGAAATACCATTATGTGTTATATATCCGAATGAAACTATAAAAGTTGGTTTTCCAATATATTCTATTAAGAATATAAATAAAAATGAAAATGTTATGAATGAAGAAGATAATAATAATAATAGATTTAATGAAGAACCATTAATTACATATGCATCAGAATCTAAATATTTATATCCTACGAGAGTTAGGGTATTTTATGGTATACTATACTTATTAATATTTTTGGAAGTCTTTGTTACCCTATATTTTAAAGGTAATAATACCATAAATTAGCCAATTAAAAAAGACAAGGAAAAAATCAAAAATTAATGTAATTTGTTTTAATTGTATATGGAAGTATATAATATACAATATATACACATATGAATATATATATATATATATATATATATATATATATATATATATAATATAATATATTATATTATAATATAATATGCGTGTATTTTATTTTTGTAGATAATATAAATTATATTACCAGTGGTGAAATAAATTTAGGACAAAAAGTAATTTATACTTTGATGTGTGTATCTCATTCTTTAGTTATAATGTCAAAATTTAAAAAATGTAAATCTTATTTATTTGATATATATACATCATTAAATTTATTTTTTTTTATATTATCTGTTTTAACAATTAATTGTTTTAGTAGTGCTTTCATTTCCATAATACAATTTTTTATTTTTTATTTACATCTCAAAATTAATTTTTATGTTATGCCTCAATCGTGTGTTATTCCACCATAAAAGAAAGAAAAAAAAAAAAAAAAATTAATACAAATATATTAATATATATTTGATTTAATATTCTATTTTTAATATATATATATATATATATATATATATATATATATAAATATATTATATTTTCATTTTATTTTGTTATTATAAATATATATATATATACATATATATATATTTATTTATTTATCATTTTGAAATAACTACTTTTTGGTATAAAAAAAATGAAAATAATTATACAAAAATTTATATAATATACTCCCGAAATATAAGACAAGAAATATACATATATATATATATATATATATATAACATTATTATGTTAAGCCTATATTAAGTTTATATCTTTCTTGTCTAAAGAAAACTTTGGACAAATAAATTAAACACATGAAAACATTTAGTTGTTTAAATATATGAATAAATTAAATTAAAAAATTAGAAAAGGGTATGGAAAAATATAAATTATTATAACAATATGTAAAAATAATTTAATATATCTTAATATATCAAAATTTATATGTAATACATAATATATATATATATATATATATATATATATGTATGTATAATGTACTGGAAAAGGAATATCCAACACGCATTATATAAATATATACTTTCTTCATGTTATGACGAAAAAAAAGGATGCTTAGTAACTCTAAAGAAAAAACTATCATTATAATAATTTTATATTATAATATTTGATTTTTAAAAAAATGTATTTGGGAAGTATAAAAAATTTCGAAGACGACTTTTTATGTAAAGGGGAATATAAACAGGTCTATTTATCCCTAGAACAAAATGAGAACAACGAGGCTATAGAAATAGATATATGCTGTGATAATAATATTTATGATATACTTCAATTTTGTAGAGAAAAGTATGGTATATATGGTGAATATATTATTGATAGTTGTGGCAATGTAATACATTCGATAAAAGATATAATAGATGGTGATACCTTATATTTGAAAGAAAAGAAAGAAGATATGAATTTCTTTTCAAAAATAAAAAATAATTTTATTGTAAACGATTATATAGTAGAAAAGAGAATAGGCTCGGGGGGATTTGGTATTGTATTTCAAGGTGTACATATACAAACAAAACAAAAAGTTGCATTAAAATTTATTCCTAAGAGTAATTTTTTAGATGTAACAGATGTACATAGAGTATTTATTGAAATTCAAACATTGAGAGGATTAATACATAATAATATTATTAAGATGTATGATGTAAATCATTTTCAGAATTATGTATGCTTAATAATGGAATATGCAATAAATGGAGATTTAAAAAATTACATTAAAAATAAGTTTAATGGATTTTTATCTGAAAAAGAAGCTCATCATATATTTCTTCAAATTGTTAAAGGGGTATATTATTGTCATTCTAAACATATAGTACATCGAGATTTAAAATTGGAAAATATATTATTAGATGAAAAAATGACATGTAAAATTGCTGATTTTGGATTATCAGATTTTGTTAATGTAGATCAAAATATTAAAACTGAAGCTGGAACAAAAGCATATATAGCACCAGAAATAATTTTTAATCAAACAATTAATTATTCAGTTTTTAAATTAGATATATGGAGTTTAGGAATTCTATTATTTATTATGACACAAGGATTTGCACCTTTTCAATATATGGAAAAAGAACTAAAAAATTTTGAAAGTAATACACTTAATTATGCGAATGATATATCAGATGATTTGAAAGATTTAATCTCATTAATGTTGAATGTCGATCCTAATAAAAGACCAATCATAGTAGAGATACTAAATCATAGGTGGTTTGAAAATTATAAGGAATCATAATGAAAACCTCAAATAAAATTTTAAATAATAACTGTGATATGCAATAAATAAAATAAAATAAATAACATATAGTATATATTAATATGATTTATTTATACTAAAAAAAAAAGAAAAAACAATATACATATATATATATATATTATTGAAAAAAATAATTCCATTTAAATATTACAATATTAATTACCATCCCATACATAATAACTACAACTTTTACTCTCAAATAAACATATCTTTATATATATATATATATATATATATATATAAATATATTTCTCTCTTTTTATAGTTGAGAATATATCAAATTAATTTTCTTTTGCTTATATTCTTTCCACACATTATACAGCAAATGTATTATTTTAAACTGTTTTTTCTTCATATATCTTGTTTTTAATATATTTTCCCCAAGAGGATATTGATCTCTTGTAGTATTAAGAGGTGTATACAAAAAAACGGCATATTTTTCATTCTTATATTCGAAATATATATCAACTAGAAACCCTTCAAAATCAATTAATTTTTTAACATATTCAAATGTAGGAATATTTTCATTTTCTACATGGTTGTTATCACATGATAATTTTTTAGATGGCAAATAAACAGATGGTAAATTCTCATTTAACAATTTTTCATCTATATATATGTCATTATGTTTTGATATTTCCATATTATTATGAACTCCTTTAGATATAATTTCTTCATTTTCTTTATTCAATGTATTTATAATTTCATTTGCAAAAGCGTGAGGATATTCACATACTTGCAAATCCCAGTAATATTCCCTTAAGTTATTAAAAATCTTTAGAACATTATGAGATTCCAAAATAGAGGAATCAACTATATTCATATATGAAAGAGAAGAATATAAAAGAGCACATCTAGGGTCATATATTTTGTCAAAATTTATTATTTGTAATACAAATTTCCAAAACTTGCTATCAAAAAATTTATTCACACAATAACACCATAATATGTCAGAAAGTTCTAAGTGACAAAACTGATGTATTCTCTGTAATATTTCATATTGTAAAGAACTCAAAAGTGAATAAGAGGAATAAAAATAAAATGTTCCATATGTATAAGCTATTTTTGATATATGTTGTGGTGAAAGATCATTCAATTGGTTTAATAAACATGATTGCAATAGGAAATGTAATTCTTTACTACCACATCTAACTAAGGCATATGAATAACATATATTAGCTAAATCTTCTGATGTAAAAAAATTTAAAAAGTTACGATTACGAAATGATGTATTTCCTGTACCTCCATCGTGATAATCCTGCTTATTATTATCGTATTGGTTATAATTTTTATTATCACTTTTATCAATTGCTTTATGCCTCTTTCTATACTTCATTTTTCCATTCTGTTCTTCCCAATCTAATAAATATTTTTCAACTTCATCATGAAAATCAGTATTCACATATCCCTCATTATCTATTGTTCTACCAATAGTAGTTGATATTCCCAGCAAACTATTTGATAATTGCTTAGGTGTCATGCTTTGAAAAACTTCTAGGGCTTTATTTTTTAATTCTACAAATATATTTTGATCAAATTCTAATTGTTCTTTTCTTTTATTCTCTACAGTACTATATGCCCATATAAGCATACTAATCGTAGAACTACTAAAATTCTTTATATTTTTCAAAATTACTTGTTCACTATATTTTAATAATAAAGGGAAATCTTTAAAATATTTTGCATTTGTCCATAAGGCATTTAATAAAATAGATAAAGGAACCGTTATTATGTTGTTGTATTGTAATTCATACGGTAATTCATTTTTATCATCTCTGTGTTTTTTATCACATATATTTTCTCCATCCGAATGAATATGTTTACACTTTTCTTGTTTTGAAAATATTTGTAAAATTGACTTTAAAAGATCATGCATTAATAATTTATCAGATGCATTAATATTTTGTGAATACAAGTAAAATAATTTAAAAATTTGTACTTGAGTAAAATTATTATATCTTTTATAAATTTCATTTTTACATTCTTTAAAAAATTGTATATGTTTATAATTATTATTGCTTACATATTCTAAAATTTTTATAAAATTATTATTGCTCATATTTTTCACCTTATTTTGTATCATATTTATATACATATCTATAAATTCTTTATTACTACAATTACTATTGTTCGATGATATAAAATGATGATTCCTTTTTTTATTTGAATTGTTCAAATATATATATCCTAATCTTACTAAATATTTTTCATCAAGATATTTCAAATTCTCCATAAGTTTATTTGTAACTAATGAGGATAAATCTTTAATAGGATATATTTTTATTCTTTTTATGATATACCAAAAATTAATAATATCAATACATGGAAAAAAATATATCTTCTTATATACTGTATTTAATATAGAACAATATAAATTTTCATATTTCTTATTCTTAAGCAAAAAAGAAGAAACATATTCTTTCCAACACTTTTCTTTAACATTTAAATCTTCTATATATATTATATAATCATAATATATTTTTATTAATATTTTTATATTGAACTTATTTATATCAATATTAATAATATGGTTATCTTCATTTCTGTTATTTTCTTTCGTTCCAAGACAATTTGCACTTTTCACATAAATATTAGGATTATTATTTTCTTTATCATTTACATTATTAGTAACTTTATTTTTATCAATAAATTTATATTTCTTATCATTAATCCTTTCTTTTTTATTAACCATATTGTTATATATGCTTTCCAAAATATTCTTATCATTATGATAAGAGGTATTAATAATTATATTCTCATTACATTTTGTATTATTTGTAATACAACGACTATTAATATTGTTATTTTCTTTTGCATCATTTTTATTATTATTTATATCATATATATCATCCCTTTCGCGATTCATCTCATTTGTGTGTTTGCTCATTTCATTATTAAACTTTTCAATATTTTCAAAAAATATCTCATCATTAAATTCATCATCCAAACTTTTTATTTTGTCGGAATAATCTTTTAAATTTTTATTTATATATTCCGTAAAAGTATTATATATAAAATTTGGATTTTCAAGTTTTATAATTTCTGAATATTCATAATAACGATAAAAGTTATAAAATATTATTTCATATATTTTAAATAATAAAAATATATATTCATGACTTTTTAGCTCATTCAAGTTTTTCTCAAAATGATGTATAAGATCCTCTATATTGTTTGTAAAAAGTATGTGTTTTAATTTCTTGTCGTCATCAAATTTAATGTAATCACTTAATAACAGTGATTGTTTTTTATCACTTACATTTTTAATTAAACCATCATACGGTAGTTTTTCCTCAATTGTATAATCATATTCATAAATACTCTTTAAAGATGAATAGCTACAACATTTTATGCTAATTACTTTTTTTAAAAAATCAGTTGATAAAAATATTTTCCTATAAATATTATTATGAGCTAAAAAACACCGTTTCGCTAAAAATAAATACATAATAATATATAAACATATATAATATAATATATTATATTATATTTATATATGTTGTGTGGTATTGATTTTAAAATAAAGGAGAAATGAAAAAAGTTAATAAAAACATTTACATTTATCTATAATTATAAATTATAATCTATTATAATTATGTATGATTTAATTATTATATAACAAATATTTAAAAATGAAAACTATACTTTTTTATTTAATATATTAGTGAAATTTTTTTTTTTTAATATTCGATATGCCTTTACACATAATCTTTTGAAATATATATTTTTTACATTATACTTGATATTCAAAAAAGATAATTTTTTTTTTTTTTTTTTTTTTTTTTTTAATTGCATAAAATGACAATTAGAAAAAGCAATTTATTTAAAAAAAAAAAAAAAAAAAAAAAAAAAATAGATATATATATGAAATAAATATAAATATAGATATATTATTTTATATATGTTGATATTATATCTGCCCAAATTATATTTTATTTAAAAATGTAGAATATATTATATTATGGAAAAAAAAAAATTTATTTCTCTTCATTTTTAAAACGTGTATTTTTCTAATAATATTAATTTAATAGATTCATTTTAATCAATGTATGATGACTCATGATATATTATTATATAAATATATAAATCAATATTATAATAACATTTATTAGAAATACATATTTATTATTATTTTTTTTTCTAAGAATATTCCTCCAAATATTGGACATGGCAAATAATAGAAATAAAGGAAAACAATGAATCTTTTCAAAAATGACTGATTGATTGATTAATTGATCGATAGATTAATTGATCAATAGATTAATTTATTGATTAATTGGTTATTTTAAATAAAAATTTACAGTATAAAGGTATACATATATTTAGTTGGTTCTTATAAAAACACATATTTATGAATAATTATTTTCAACATGAAATATTAGTAACTTGAATACTGTTACGTTTTCCATTTAAAATTTTTCATATGATTTATTAAGTAAATAAAAATTATGTATATAATAATATTATAATATAAAATAGTTATTATTTTAAAGGAAATAACAAAAAAGCAAAAATAAAATAAGATAAATTCATATAAATAGGTAAATGAATAACGTAAATATTATTCTGAAATAGATTATTTTTATTTTGTATTCATATTTTCCTATTTACCTTTTTGCACCTTCACACCTTAAAAAAATACATACGGTATTTTATTTTATTATTATTATTATTTTTTTTTTTTGGTATTACACATATATACGTGCACATATATAATCAATATGGTACAAAATAATATAATATGATATAAAAAAAAAAAAAAAAAAAAAAAAAAAAATGTATTTAATATATAAAATATATTTTTATATAATTATGAAATGTCCGTTTAATATAATTTTTTTTTTTTTTTTTTTTTTTTTTTTCTTATTTGTTATTTGATATTTGATATTTGATATTTGATATTTGATATTTGTTATCTGTTATTTGTTATTTGTCATTTTCTTTTTTTAGTTTTTTCTCCTTCTCTCAATATATCTTAATTTTTTTTTTTTTTTTTTTTTTATTAACCCTTCTTAATATTTAATATTATTTTAAATGGCTGTTTAGAATTTTATTAATTTTTTTTTTTTTTTTTTTTTTTTTTTTTTTTTTTTTTTTTTTGTTTACCTATTAGCTTAATTTGATTTTAACATTTTTTTTTCGTGAAGATTTATATTTTCATTTTTCCTTTTATTTTTTTTATAATAATTATGAACAATATATAAAGTGTATTTTTCAATTGATAAAAAATTTTTAAACATATAAAAATTGTAAATATCATTTTAAAGTTATAATTATTTATAATTTTTTTGTTTTGTTGTCACTTTATGGAAAATTATTCAAATAGTTCTGATCCAAGAACAGCAATTTTATCAGAACAAAATATTAATACCACATTAAGGGTATGAAAAATAAAATAAATCATTATATATATATATATATATATATATATATATAATATTAAAAGGTGCCTTTTTTATACATTTGATAGTCTAAAGTGTTACATGATTATATAATTTTTATTTTATTAATTAATCTGTTATTGTCTTTTCTGGTTTATTTTATTTATACATTTATATATTCCTTTTATATATATATATATATATGTATATTTCTTTAGATGAAAGAAAACTTAAATAACCAAGGAGATATTAAAAACATCCATGAACAAAATAAATATGTGGATTATAATATGTATGAACAACCAGAAAATATGAATTTAATAGACCCAAATAATCACGGGGCCAATTTAAATAATTTTAGAAATGGAGAAATAAATACACCTTCCATTAATTTATATAATGGAGAAGGATATATGAATGCTAATAACGATTTAATGAGTAAACCACATGGTTCCCTTAATGTTACATCTATACCAACAAGTGATTTTGAATATTATGAATATGTAAATGGACCAATAAATCTCAATGAAGAAGGGTATTATTATAATAAATTTCCAATGAATAATAATTTATCTATTCCTAAGAATGATAATGTAATAAATGGTATGAATGATGATATGAATAATATGATGTATAATATGAATGATAATTTTAATAAGCCATATCTACATATAAATGATGAATATATTAAAAAGGAAATGAACAATTATAAAGAAATAAACAATTTACATAATATGTATGAATATATAAATAATAATAATAATAATAGTAATAATAATAGTAATAATAATGTTCATTTAATAAACCCACAGTATATGATGGAAAATTATCATTCTGATTTATATCACAATATACATAATGTACCATTCAATCCACATATGTATATGAATAATTTTCATAATAATGAAAATAATAATAATAATGTACCATTAGATATTTACCCTAATGAATCATTTCATAAAAATGCACATGAATTAGATAATAGAGAAAAAAAATATTCCAAACTCAAGCAAATAAATATGAACAAAAATAATTTACCTAATATGGATCAACTTCAAGCAATTGTATGTTTACAAAAACTTGAAGAAATTCCAAGTCCTTTTTTAAATATTAGTGAAATAAAATATTCGGTCAGTGCTTATTTTAACTCTTATGATGATATAATAGAAAAATATCAATCCAAATTTTATAATTGTAAATTAAATCAGTTCATATCTTCTTATGCTGATTGTGATTTACAAAATGAAATCATTAGTTTACCATTCAATAATGAAGAATTTATTTATTTAAAAGTTATAGAATCATCTATATATAAAACGGAAGTAATAGGAAGATTACAATTAAAAGTTAAATCCTTGTCTCAGGAATATCCTTTACGTATTCCAATTATTGGAGATGATGGAAATTCCAAAGGTTTTCTTATAATGAACTTTTTTATAACATCATCTTATTATAATCTAAAAAATGATATATTAACAGATAAGACAATATTACCAAATAAAACTAAATCGGCAAGACTGAGAAGAAAAAATCAAGGATTTCATTTTTTTGAAAATTTTACTAAATGGTGTTGTGAAATAACAGATAATAATATAAATTAAGGATTAGATAAATAAAGTTGTATGAAATGTAATAAATATATTAAATTGATATTATATATATATATATATATATATGAATAATTCACAATATTACAAATGAATAAAAGAAAAACACAGAAATGGATACATATATATATATAATACTATATTCTTTAATTGTTTGTATTACTATATTGTTACATGATAATATAAATTTGAAATATATCCACCATGTATGTAACATATGTTTAAAAAAAAGAGAAGATATATATAAAATTTTAAAATAAAATTTAAAGGATATATTGTTATAAACTTACGTTGTGTTGTTATTCTTATATTATGTTAAACTAATGTTGTATTGTTATTCTTATATTATGTTAAACTAATGTTGTATTGTTATTCTTATATTATGTTTCATATTTATGATATTAATGTATATTTTTGAGTTATAATTTATTTATTATATATATGTTCCTTTTTTTTCTTAATTTGTCATATTTGCATTATTGACAATCAGGCATTTAAAATTATTTTATTAAAAAATAATTAAATTATAAATATAAATTGAAAATAAATAAATACAAAAATATATATATATATATATATATATATATATATATATATATAAATATTTATACCTTGTAATTAGGAATTTGTTACATATATGGTATATTTAAAAAAAAAAAAAACATTTTGTATCCTTCAGGTAGTTGTTTTATATTTCACATTTAGAGAAATTAACATAAATATATAATTATATATTACAACAAATGGCAATAATTTTATTATTGTATCTATATAATATTAATATATATATATGTATATGAAATTGTCTAATTGTATAGGTTTCTATTTGTTTTTTACTTACATAATTAAATGACATATACCTTAAATATATATATATATATAAGGTGTTCATCTTAAATTACCTACATTTCAAATATATTAATTAATATAAAAATTCATAAGATTGAATTTCTTGTTATTATAAAAGTTTAATATGTTATATTTTTTAATGTTGAAAATAAATAATTTATTTTTTATTTTTTCATTAAAAATGACATTATTAAAAAAAAAAATATAAAATAATATGTATAACTGTTTAATATAAAAATGCTATTGAATTAAAATTGTAATAATAAGCCTTAAATATACGTATATATATTATAATGTAATATATTTTGGTAAGAATAAACTTATAAATAATCCTTATCTCATCACTAATATATTTATGTAAATAAATATATATATATATATATATATATATATATAATTATGTATATATATTATTTCTTTTTTTTTTTTTCTAATTCAAAACAAAATATATGCATTTAATATACAACATTTATATAATAACAATTATGCTGATGTACGTTTGAAATTGTGTATATTGGGGACCAAAATTTTAAAAATAATAATATTTAATATATTTAACATATTATATATATATATATATATATATATATTGCTAAATAATATATTAATTAGAGATTTTGGAAAAAAAAAAAGAAAAAGAAAAAAAAATATATAAAATATAAAATATATATATATATATAAATAAAAATAATTGTACTTAAAAAAAAAAAAAAAAGGGGTGGGGTGTGAGGAAAACAAGAATTATTCTTTGGTTTCCCATTTCCAAACTTTTGCATTACCAGCTAAAAGAAAAAAAATATATAAAAATATAAATGGATATATATATGTATGTTTATATAATAATTGACCCATATAAACATATAACACTTTCAAATATATATAATCATATATAAAATAGCATTTAAAATATATGCAAGCACACAAATATATATATTTAATTATTTATTTATATTTATTTATTTACCATTGGAAAAGATGACAATGAAATATGGTCCAGATAAAGATATAATAAAATCTGGATCATTCAAATTAAATTTCAAGGAGGCAGAATCTCTGTCCTTTAAATAACCAAATGGATTAAATTCGGGTAAAGAAAAAGTATATAAGGCTTTATTAGATCCATATATTAGTATGGGTATATTTTGATGATTCGTTAATCCAGCCATACAATATATAGGTAAGGTATTCATTTCAAAGTGTCCTTCTCCCATAAGGCTATAAGCTAGAATTTTTCCTTCACTCATGGCTGTAATAATATTTGCTTCATATTGTATAACTGAAACAACATTACCATATTTACATTTAAAATTATTGACAATTTCTAAATTTAATAAATTAATGATAGTAATACTATCTCCACAAACCCATAAATTTCTATTATATTTATTATCTTCAGTATTGTTATTATTTATATTCGTAGCCGCTTTGGGGGAAATAACTTCAATCATTTTATAAATTTTTGTTTTTGTTTCTATAGTTTTAATAGCTACAAAGCTTGAACATGTTTCATCATATTTCCAAAATTTTACTTCACCATTTATACATGATGATATAATAATACCATCAATACAAACAATACTATATATAGAATCTGTATGGGCATAAAGTGTTGATGCATCTGATGAAGGTAGATGCATAATTTTTATTAAACCATTATCTAACCCCGCAAATATACATTCTTCTGCGTATAATAAGGATAGTACTCTCTTCTTTTTTTTTTTTTGTTTCGATTTATTATTATATTTTTGTTTCTCATCACCATAACTTTCCTCTTCTGGGGTTAATTCAAATTCAATTTTCTTTAAATGTTTTATATCTATCTCTTTAGTACCCTCCCCAGGTACGAAAATCCACACATTAATTGTATAAGGTGCTATAGCAGTAAATAAATATATTTCATTATTTGGTCCATGAACTATAATTGCACTATCAATGTATGATCTTTGTAAAAAAAATGTGTCGACTAATTTTAAATGGTGTAGATTTCTAAAAAAAAATGTACATTATATAAAAAATTGGAAAAAGGAAAAAAAAAAAAAAAAAAAATTATATAATTTTAAAAACACACACATTTAAAATGAATGGTAGAGAAAAAGGAAAAAAAAAAAAAAAAATTAATATAAATAAATAAGGAATAAATATTTTTATACAATATATATTCATTTTATTTATGATTCAAGTGAAAAGAAAGGAAAATAGTATGTAGGGAAAAATAATTTCAATCCGAAAATAAACAATATTCTCATATATATATATTATATGAGTAAATATAATATATGCTTATATTTTATAGGATCGAATTCCAATAATTGAAGAAAAAAAAATAATAATAAATAAATAAAATAAAAAAAAAAAAATTATATATATTTGCTCTATAATCATTCCATATTCTTTTTACTCTTTAATTTTTTTTATTTTAATATTATAATTATTTTTTTATTTCTTTTTCACAAAACTTTTCCATTTTCCTTTTTTAATTTTATATGGTTAATTTTTTTTTTTTTTTTTTTTTTTATTATATTATATTATTTCATATTATTTCATTTTTTTCTGATATTTTTTCTTTTTCATTAATTTTTTTTTTTTTTTTTTTTCTTTTTCTTATTCCTTTAATTTTTTCTTTCATTTTTCACTTCACAAATATATATATATATATATGCACACGACATGTTATGTACTTATAACTATATATGTATATAAAAATGTATATATCTCATATATATATATATATATGTAAATATGTAAATGTATTTTTTTTTATATTTTAAAAGTATTCATATAATTTACTTGCAATCATTTATAAAACGGCATGCTCCTGAAGTAAAAAAAAAAAACAGAAATTTTATAATAAATTACAAAAAAAAAAAAAAAAAAAAAAACATATATAAATACATATATATAATGAACATATTATAATTCGTGTTCTTCTATCATAAATGTAACGACATAAACTTTTAACCTCTTAATGTATAATGTGGACAAAAAATTATGGACTTATCTTTATTAGGCCCTTTTTTGGGGTAGTAAGATCTGCGATTATTGGTATTCTGTGTTTTACTATTACTGTCAGATCCTATATGAAGGTTGTAAATTTATAATAGATTAAATAAAGATATTATAAATATAAATAAATAAATAAATATATATATATATATATATATATATATATATGTTTACATTATAGGTACTACATTTATGTATTGTACATTTGTGTATTAACCTTACCATTTGCATATCTGTACTGAGATTTATACCCATCTCTAACATAATTACCTCTCATATTTTTGACCTATAATAATAATAACATATGGTTAAAAAATTAAAAAATTTTGTTCTTTCCTATTTTTGGGGTGCTTATAATAAGCTTATATTAATATTACAACATTATTCGTACTATTCATAAAGTTTCATATATCACAAATGGATATTACAAAAAATATATATATATATATATATATATATATATATATTATATATTATTACGATATGTACATAATTATAAATTTAATTTCTTCTGTATTTTTTTTTAAATCTTACATTATAAATTGCTATTATATAAATTTATATATTAATATATTCCTTTATTCTTATTATATATTATATTATATGTATATAATATTATTTTATAATAATTTCTGTTTACTTTTTTAACATAAATAAAAACAAATTATATCATATATAATAAAATATATATAATTATATGATTATGTATAGTTTAATATATAAATATAATGTTCTATTTTTACAAATATTCAAATGTATATAAAAATATAAAAGTTATTTATTTATTCGTATATATAAAAATTTTATTTCTTATTTATAAATTGTTACATTTAATTTTTAAAAGATTTTATTTTATTTTAATTTTTTTTTAATTTATATAAATGTAATTATTATAAATAGATATTATTATATATATATATATATATATATATGTATTAAATATGTAAAAAATGAAATATTTGTTTATAATAAAAAAATAAATATTTTTTATTATCCTACATATTTTTATAAAATAATAAATTATATTTATTTATATAATGTAATAATATAATATTTATATATTAATATATTAATTTATATGAATTCCTTTTTTTTTTCTTCTTTTTTATATTATATTATAAAAATATATTAATTTTTAACGGATGATTATAATTTATGTTTTATATATATTTTATACGTATATAAAATATATATATATTATATATATATATATATAATATAATATATAAATATATATATATATGAATTATATATTATAATATAATAGTACTTTTTTGCGCAAATATATATTAAATATATATATATTAATATTTATATAAAAAAGTAAATTACAAAAAATTATATTAAATTTGGTGTAAGATATTTAAAAAAACAAAAAAAAAATTTAATGATTATATGATTTTACGAAATTTATATAATTACATATATTATATAAATATATATATATATATATAATAATATATGTATATAAGGAAAAATAAATATACAGATATACATTTATATATTATATAGATATATTATAAAATGTTATTTTCATTTCTACATAAAAAAAAATATATATATATATATATAAATATGTATAATAATTAATATCATAAATTCTGTTCCTTTTATTATATAATATTATTTATTTCGAAGATTATTATAAAAACACTCATCATAAAAAAAAAATTAAATAAATGTAGGAAAGATAAAAAAAAAAAAAAAAAAAAAAACATGTTTTATTTTTGTGTAATATACTAATTCATGTAAGAAAAGAGAAGAATTTATTTGAAATTTAAAATTTAAAGGGTATTATATCCATATTTTATTAATAAGAAAAAAAAAAAAAAAAAAAAAAAAAAAAAAAAACACTAAAAGTGCTACTTTTATTTACGTTCATATGTATTATATATTTGTGTTTATTTTATATTTGTAATGTGTAAGCACATGCATAAAAATATTCTCCTTCCCAAAATGAAGGGAAAAAATCTACAACATGGATTATTAATTTGTAATATATTATCACGCATTCATAAAAATTATTATCATATATATATATATATATATGTTCCCCATAGATGCTTTCTTTCTTTTTTTTGTTTTTATCATTTTCATAATAACATTAAAAGCTTGAGAATATCTCCTGATTGATTTTTTAATATATAGTTGTTACTTAAAAAAAAAAAAAAATCAATAATAATTTATTGACATATAAATAAAATATATAACACATATATTAAGAAAAAATATATACATATATACATGTATGTATGTATGTATGTATGTATGTATATATGTATATAAATTTATTAAAAAATAATTAAAATGTCCTGATAAGCAAATATATTTATATATATATATATATATATATATATATATATGTATTTAAAAAATGAATTCTATTAAAAATTTAAAATGATGATATGATTTACTAAAATAGGCAATTAAATATGAAAAATTTAAAAAATAAAAAAATATAATAAAATAAATAAATAATAATAATATATAAATATAGATAGATAGATCTTTTTATATATATTTATGGTGTATTATCTTTTAGAAATTTCATATAATTATACAATATAATATAATATCCTTCGGATATTATTAAAAATATATCAATATGTATATCCATAAATTTCCTTAGTATTGTATTGATAAATATATTGTCCTAACAAAGAACAAAGAATGAAAGAATAAATAACACTTAAAGCACTTCCTACACATAAGGCTTTTTTGGCGTATTGGCGTCTTAAAGATGGTTCAGGGTATTTTAAATTTATTAAATAAGAAAGACAACCTATTAAGAGTAAAAGATGACAAATATATATTATACAGGCTATATATATATATATATATATATATATGTAAGGATATAATATTTATTTCATACCTATAAAAGGAATAAAAAAACTTAATATTGTGTGTATACGTGGCTGAGTTATATCATTCTCTTCTTCATTCTTTTTAGTTTCTTCAGAATCCTAAAAATAAAAAAATATAAATATACATAGGACAATATATATATATATATATATATATTTATATATCATAATTATATTACTAAAAAATATTATAAACACTTATATATATCTAATAAATATAAAAATAATTTTGAAAAAAAAAAAGTAACATTTTATTTTCTTATTCATACCGATAACACATCTTCATATGAAACTGCTGAAGCAAAATTTGGTTCGTCCGTAAATTTTCTTGAGTTTAAATTAAATATTCTTTTATACTCGATTTTTTGATACTACATAATTTAAAAAAATATATATATATATATATATATATATATATATATGTAAATATATACAAGACATCGTTTATTATATGCGAATTTATTGATAACAATAGCTTCATTATATTTCTACGATTTATAAATATATACATATATAAATATATATTTTTTATTTTGTACCTTTGCAGAGTCCATATTAAATATATTTAGACTCTTATTATCAAGAATTATAGAATGAGACATACAGTCGTCATTTTCTTGTGATATTGATAATGTGTTATCTCTATTCAAATTATATAACTTATAAGCATCCTCTAATTTTATAATTTCTTTCTTATCTTCTGTGAAACTTCCCATTTTGTCTTTATATATATGTTTTAATATTTATATGTGAATTAAGATATAAATATAAACAATACGTTAGTAATAAAATTAAACACAACAAAAACTGGTTGTTAATATTATGACAAAAAAAAAAAAAAAAAATTTTTTTCTTATATAAAATAATATATTCCTTCTTGGATGATATCCTATTTGGTATATATGACTTTTTTGTATATTAACACAATTTATAGAAAAAAATAAAATGAATAAATATTTATAGATATAAATAAATAAATATATATATATATATTTTTTTTCGACTGAATATTAATACTTTATAACAATAAAATGGTATAATAAAGAATTATTTATATTTTCATATAAACATATAAATATTTATATATATAATATTAAAAAAATATATATATTAAATTATTTAAATTATCCATTAAAAAAAAAAAAAAAAAAAAATTAACCTTAATTCATAAATATTTAAAAAAAAAAAAAAAAAAAAAAGAAAAAAAATGAAATAATATATTATATATATATATATATATATAATATATAATATTTGTATAAAAATTTACTATTATAAATGCTTAATACTTTGCAAATGTTTGCAGACGAGAAATAAAATAAAGATATATTTTATATTATATATATATATATATATATATATGTAATATATAAGTTTTTAATAGAAAAACAAAAAAAAAAAAAAAAAAAATAAATAATTTTCTTTATAAAAGAAAATAGTAATTTATTATATATATAATGTAAAATGACACAAACAAAGGTTATATATACAAAATGTTATATAAATAAAATAAATAAATAAATAAATATATATATATATATAATTTTTATTTTATTTTTTAAAAAAATTTTTACAAATTATTCTACATAATAACAATTATAGGAAATATTATCTTGCAAGAATATTTATATTTATATATATATATATATATATATATACATATACACAGTAGTATAATCCTTTCATGGTGATGTTATATTTTATTATTATTATTTTTTTTTTTAAATATTCAACAACTTTTTTTAGTCAAATTAAAAAAAAGATACTTTTTAATATTGTACAAACAAAAATTAGAAAAAAAAAAAAAAAAAAAAAAAAAGAATTAAGTAAATATAAAGTTGATTATTATGATTATATAATGAAAGAAAATAAAAAAAAAAAAAAAAAAAAAAAAAATTATATTTAATATAATAATATAAATATATTAATGTTTAAAAAAAAAGAAAAAAAAAAATCAAAATATATAATATATTTATATTTATTTATATATTTAAAATAATTAATAATAATATTGCACATGTCTTTAAAATATTCATAATAACATCAATTCATTTTTTTTTACAATCCATATCAACTAGACATTTTACACCATATACACCTTGAGATACATTTGTAAACTATTAAAAGTAAAAAAAAAATATATATATATATATGTATATGTAGAGATTTCCACAATTCACATACATATGTATAAATTTTTATAACATTATTAACAGCTATATTAAAAAAAAAGAAAAGAATAAAATATATACATATGTACGTTTTATTTTTTCGTTTCTATGACATACCATTTTAAAGGAAGCCAATGGAAAGGAACATATTAATGCATAATAACCTACAAAAAAAATTAATTAATAAAATAAAATAAAAATATAAACATTATTATAATATGTGTATATTTATATTCTCTTATATTTACTTAATTTATAAATTAAGGATTTTTTCACAGAAACTCTTAACAAATAAGCACATATTAAAAATGATTCATAGGCAATTATACAAATAACCATAACCCCTAAAAAGATAAGATAAAATTATTTAATTATAATATTATACACACGAAAAATTATATTCACAAATATATTTCATTTTTGCACTTATAACATTATATATATATATATATTATATATATATTTATATTTATAACTCTATCTCATATGGCCATATATTTATATGTAAACTTATAAAAAAAAAAGTAATTATATTTATCAAAAAAATAAAATCTAAAATTATTATATACTCTTTTTTTTTTAATAATAAAAATAATATTATTTAAAAAAACGCACATATATATATATATATATATATATATATATATTCCTATTTATTGAGTAAAAATATGAACGTTTTATTTTCTTTTTGCTTTAATACATGGTTTCTCATAATATAGTTTAAGTAACTTATTTCCCTTTTCTATTTTTTTATGAGTCTTATTGCCCGCTATTGCGCACCTGGGAAATAAAAAAAAAATAAAATAATAAAATAAAAAAGAAAGAATAAATCACTAAATATGTTATTATATGTATATATTATAAAATATATAAATAATCTAATTTTTTTTTATGTTACGATGTTGAGTGGAAATAGTGTCCTGCAATATCAGCAATCATAATTAATCCAATTACTTTAAAGAAAATGAAAAGTAAAAATGAAATATATGAATTATAATATGTCTTATATATTAATAATATATATATATATATATATATATAATTTTTTTTTTTTTTTTTTTTACATGTAATATATTCTTCGTACACACTGCTATTAAGAAGATATAACAAACTTGTAGATAATCTAAAATAAAAAATATATATATATATTTATATTGTGTTATATATTATATTTATTTTAATTATATATCAATTGATTCCACGAAAAGAAAAAAAATAAAACAGACAAATAAAATAAAAGCGAATTCATCTAAGATAATATATAACCTGTCAGTAATTTGATCTAATATTTGACCAAACACAGAAGCTAAAAAAAAAAATATATATATATATATGTATATATATTTGCTTATTTATTTTTTTAAATTTTATTTAACTTTCACATTTTATACATTAATATTATTTAATAAATATAAATAATTTTATTTTCTTTTATTTACTTTGATTGAATTTTCTAGCTGTCCATCCATCTAAAGCATCTAAAACTTGGCTAGCACTATAAAAACACACGAAAAGTAATAGATTTTTTCTGGATATAATAAACCCTAACAAGGCCAAAATTACTCTTATATAACCTAATGAACATAAGAATTATATATGTACATTCATTATCGTAATATGTTTATATAGACTTCATATTTCTTTTTTTTTTTTCCATAATACAAAGATTAGCATATATACTAAAAATATATTAATATATGTTATATATATAAGAAAAAGTATATATATATATATATATATTTTTTTTTTTTTTCTTGTAACCTATTATATTGGGTATATACAGATAAACACTTTTTTTTTTCATCTTCATAAATATTGTATTTATTCGTGACTTTGATTATAACTTTAATGTATTATATATTATATTTATATATATATATATATATATATATATATATGTTTTTAATTTAATTAACTTTTTTATGTTCTAACAAATTAATATAGTATATTAAACTTACACAATAAAAATAAAAGATGAAAACATTTTATTCATAAAATATGTATACACATTTAAGAGTATACATACATATTATATTATTTATATATATACATATATATTATCCATATAATATTTATGTACTACCAAAAGAAAAAAAAAAAAAAAAAAAAGTAAAATAAGAAGAAACAATAAAATTTTAAATATTAATACAAATTAATAACATTAAAAATAAAAAAAATAATAAAATTACTGAAATGAGGTTGATATATATGTATATATAAACATTGAAAAAAAAAAAAAAAAATAATAAATTATAAAGAAAATGCTTTTAAAAAATCATAAGTATATTGTAATGCATACATATATATATATATATAATATATATTATATGTATATAAAACTTAAAGGGTGTATTTTCTTTTTAAGATATCCATATGATGAAATATTATAATAAATGTAACTATATATATATATATTATATAAAACATAGAACTAAAAAAATAAAATGTATAAGTAAATATATATTTATATATATATATATATATATTATATATAAAGCATTCATATTATGATACTATAATTATATATATTTATTTAATATAATATATATTAATTATAAATGTGCTTCAAAATATACATAGTATCTTTACAAACTTATTCTAGGTTTCATTTTTTTATAAAAAAAAAAAAAATTAAATAATATAATTTGTTCATAAATATATATATATATATATATATATATATCTTAAAATAATTAATATTTCTTTTATTTATTTATCGTTTTTTCTTAAAATAATTTTATTTTTTTATTTTTTTTTTAATATATCCTCATTTTAAGTTGTACAGGGTCGAAAAAAAAAAAAAAAAATATATTTTCTACAACATTTGCAAATAAATAATTGTATATATAAAAAAAGGAAAATTTAAAGAGTTAAAAGCATTATTTATAATTAATCAGATTTTATTTTTTAATGATAATACATTTTTACGATATATTTATATATGTTTCTTGAATATTTTTAATTTTTTAGTATTTAATTTTTTAAACTTTCGTTAAAATTTTTAATATATTATATTATATTATTATATATATATATATATATATATTTGTAATGAGTTATATTTATTATTAGATGTACATTTAAAATCAAGGATGATAAAAGAAGGGAATTGTGTTGTAATATATTCAGACGAAGAAAATATTGATTTATTAAAATTAACAAATGATGGAATAATAAATAATAAGAAAGGTAGATTTTTACATAAGGATATAATAGGGAAAGAATATGGTTCGAAAATATATGATACATTAAATAAGAATTATATATATGTATTAAAAAGATCTCCTGAATTAATAGTAAATTGTTTAAAAAAGAAAACGCAAACATTATATGAGCATGATATATCTTTCATATGTTTAGTTTGTAATGCATTACCAAATAAGAAAATTTTAGAAGCTGGTACAGGAACAGGTTGTTTAACATATGCTCTTGCAAATTCCGTTTTACCAAATGGTATGATACATACATTTGAATATAATGAAGAAAGATATAAACAAGTACAACAAGAATTTGATGATTTCGAAAATATAAGAAAAAATATAACATTTCATCATCAAGATATATTAAATTATAATTTTGATGACTTTCCGTTAGAATATTTTGATTCTATTTTTCTTGACATGCCAAATCCATGGTTATGTGTTGACAATATGAAAAAGGTCTTAAAAGAAAGAGGTGTGTTTGTTATTTTTTTACCATGTATTGAACAAGTATATAAAATTTTAGAAGCCTTAGAAAAAAATTCCTTTTGTGATATCGAAACATATGAATTAATAAATAAGTCATGGAAAATTATTATTAATAAAAAAGAAAAAAAAAAAAAGAGTGATGATGATTATCATATTGATAATACTTTAAGTTTTAATAGTGTTAATAATGATGACAAAAAGTTCGACAATATAGATACATTAAATAATTTTTATACAAATTATAGATTATGTCAGAAGGAAAATAAAACACATACTGGATATTTAACCATAGCAAAAAGGTGTCTTAAAGATGAACACGAACAACCAGAAATTAAATTTGAAAATTCATTTTAATAATAAAAATAAGAGGATACAAATGCAAATTAGTATATACATAATATGTTATTTTTCTTTTATATTGTTCATTTAATTTTTAATATATATATATATATATATATATATATATGTATCTTTTTTTTGTGTGGTATTTAATTAAAAAAACTATATATTTTATAAATCATACAATCTTATTGGTTATATAGTAATTAAATATATATATATATATATATATATATTTATATTTATTTATTTATTTATTTCACTTTTTTACTTATATTTAATTATTGTGATACATAATATCCAATATGTTAACTTATTAATTTAAAAAAAACGAAAAAAAAAAAAAAAGAAAGACATTTTGAATATTATTCATATATTTATATATGTATTTGCTATTTGTGCATTGTGCAAAAAAATTAAAAATTTCATATTATTGTTCCATGTTATTTGTTGAACTGATTAATCTCAAATATCTCCTTTTGTAAGATATTTCATCATTCAGAAATTTTTTTTGTTTTTCTTTTTCAAAGAAATTAAGATTAGTTTTTCTCTTTTTTATTCTACTAGTATTTGAATTAAGACTTTCCATATGTTTTTTAACTTCTGCCCAATTCTTATCCCCAATTATGGATACTAATATTTGTAATTGTATATCTTCAAGAACGTTAAAAGCAATTCTTTCTAATTTGACCTTTTCTTTAGTTTCATATAATTTCTTTATTTTAATATATTGTTCAAAACACGACAAAGGACTTCTATTGGTATTTAATTCTCTTGCAATACATTTCCAGTTTCTTTGTTCATATTTTTTACTTAAACATAATAATTTATCTACTTCATCTTTTGTCCATTTTTTTTGTTTATCATCTTCAAAGCAACCATAATATAACCACATCTTTTGACATTCCTTTGCATTTTGATTATTCGATAGTTTTTCTGAAACTTCATTCCAAAAAGTTTCAGAAAAATAAAGGAAATTATGTTCTATTTTTTTATCATTTTTTGTATATGAAAAAATGTTATTTGAGTTAACCTGTTCTTTGTCAATAGATTCATAATATTTTTGTACGTGTGTAATATTGTTTTTATTTTCACCCTTATCATTTGTACTATTATATATATTTTTATTTATATTATCATTTATATTATCATTTATATTATCATTTACATTATCATTTATATTATCATTTACATTATCATTTAAATTATCATAAATATTTTTATTTACATTATCATATATATTTTTATTTACATTATCATTTATATTTTTATTTACATTATCATATATATTTTTATTTACATTATCATATATATTTTTATTTACATTATCATATATATTTTTATTTACATTATCATAAATATTTTTATTTACATTATCATAAATATTTTTATTTACATTATCATATATATTTTTATTTACATTATCATATATATTTTTATTTACATTATCATTTATATTTTTATTTACATTATCATTTATATTTTTATTTACATTATCATTTATATTATCATTGTTCCCTTTATTTTGTGTATTTTCCTTGTTATATTTATCAAAAAATAATTTTATTTGACTAAAAATTTGCTTTGGCTCACTTTGTTCAATAATATTCTTCTTATTAATTTTTTCGTCACATGATAAATTGTCATCTATTAAATAATAACATGCATACTTCTTTAATATAATATCAACAGTTTCAAATAATTTATCTATATCTTTTTTGGTCCATGAATTCTTTTTATATTCATATTTTTTTCTATAATTTGATAACATTAATTGTGAATCTAATATTTTTAAAGCATCTTCATTTGATGGTATGAATCCTATTTTTTTATCAAAGAATAAAGACATATGTGTTTTATCATTACATTTCATCCAGTTTATTCTAGTTGGCTTTTTACTAGCTAATATTTTTATTTCATTATATTTTTTATTTATATATTCATTCAAATTATTTATATTATCATAAATATGTTCTATCAATTTGTCAATAACATTTAAATGCCTTACCAACTTTTCTTCTAAAATACATAAACACTCATATTCATTATTATCATTAAACATTTTTTTTTTTTTTTTTTTTTTTATTATTCTTTTAATGCTTTATTCAATATCTAGTAAACGATATTAAAATATTTTTATTTACAATGGTAATATCATAATATTATAACAATAGCAATATAAAATAAAATGAACGATAAGAAATAAAGCTTTACATAATCATCTATGCTTATTTATTTATTTATTTTTCAAATGGACACATTACCCATATAATAAAAAATATATATATTATATATATGATACGTAATTAATAGACAAAAAAAAAACTACCAATATGTACTACAATCAAAATGCAAACATAATAATATTATATATATTCGAAATAATATATACATATACATATATATATATATATATATATATATATATATTATATATAATTTCTTCAATTTTAACATATATATAAGAATTAAAAATAATGAAATATATTCATGTTCGGAAAAAATATTTGATTAAATTTTTTTTAAATATTAATAAATACCATATGTCATATTTTTAATCTCCCCCTCACCAAAAAAAAAAAAAAAAAAAAAAAAAAAAAAAAAAAAAAAATTATTATGTATATATATTTTCCTTTTTATAAATAGAATATATCTTTAATTTTTACCCTTTCTTATTTTTTTATATATATATTATATGTATGTATAATTTTATAACCCTTCTTAATTTAAGGGATTAACTAAAAATTTATGTCTTTTAAAAAGCATAATCAGAAAAAAATGTTAAAATGTAATTTTTACAAAACATAAATAATATTATATATTTATTTATATATATGAGAGATAAAGGGACTCATAAGAATATTGTGTATATTCTTTTTAAAGGGATATAATTTTTTTTTTTTTATTCCTAAAATTACATAAATATATAATCCATGTCCATTAACACATAAATATTCAAAAAAAAATAAAATAAAATAAAAATAATATATATATATATATATATATATATAATATATGTAATCTATATTTTGTTAGAGTTATCTAATAATTTAAAATACATATAATAAAACAATTTCTTTTTTTTATCATGAAATATGACAATCCGAAGAAAAATTTTGTGAAAAAAAAAATTGTTTATATATAAATTTATTTAATCATACACTTTTAAAATATTTAATAGAACAAAAATAAAAATAAAAATAAAAATCTAGGTATAATATATTTTTTATTGGTATATATATTACTAATATAATAAAGTGGATCATTGAATGAGATAAAATTTTGTTAGTCAAACTTTCTTATTTTTAATATATATATATATTATATATATATATATGTAAAATATTACTTAATTTATGTATACTAATAAATATTATATATATATATATATAAATTGTAGGATAATATATAAAATATGATATATAAATAAAATTATATATATTCAATAATATATTTTATATATATATAATGTATTGTTTATAGGATTTATATGTAATTATATTATTTTTATATAATATACTATTCAATCATATATATTATATATATTATATATATTAAGGTTTTGAAGTCTCATATACAAAAAAATAATATATATTATATATATATATTTAATAATATATAATATAACATAATATAATGTTATATATATTTGTAATAAATATATTATTATATATACAATACATATAATATATTTATATATGTATAATAAAAAATATACATTTTATTAATATAATATTATATATTATATATAAATTAAAAACAAAAAATAAAAATAATATTATAATATGATAATAAAATAAAAAATAAGGAAAAATCACGCCATTATTAAATCCTTTATTTTTAAAATGTTAAAAAAGAGTATAATATATAAAATCCATTAATATATATAAAAATAGAATAATTTATAAAAAAAAAAAAAAAGGGAAAAATATATAAAATAATAATAATATATATATATATAATAAAATATATTAATAATATATATTATTATATATTTATATATAAATTTTTTTAAATTAGAAAACAAGTTTATAAATAATTTTGCTACAAAAATATTTTATTATTTATATATTTTTATTTTTTAAATATGAATAATTAATGAAGTTAGGGTTTATATAAATATATAGAGAGGCTCTTCTTTTCTTTTTATTATTTTTAAAGAAAATTATTGTATCATAATTATATATTTCCAGTTCTTATAATTAACTATAGAATTATATACATTTGTATTTTATTATTATAGAAGAGTATATGTAAAAATCTTGGAGCGAAAAAAAAAAAATATATATATATATATATATATAAACATTTACTTATTCACATTTGTAAACATATTTAAATATTGTAATATAGAGAAGAAATACAACAAAAAAAAAAAAAAAAAAATATATATATATATATAATATTTATTTATATATACATATATATATACGTAACCATTTTTAACCTAATTAAAATTTTTTATATCAAAAAAAGATAATGGACGAACTCGAGGTTGCCATTTTATGCCTGTATGGTAATGAACACAGTAATATTAACAAAAATGATGCTCAGAAATATTGTGAGAATTTCCAGAATAGTGCAGATTGTTGGAAATATTGTATGAGTAAATTTTTAGAAAGTAATAAATTAGAAGTTAAGTTTTTTTGTATTCATGTAATTGTTGAAAAGATAGGTAGCTTAAAAATAGAAGATATGATTTTAATTAAGAATTCCTTGTATAGTTATATAGAAAAAAAATATGTGAATGCAAATGAAGACTTGTGTGTATTAAATAAAATTATTCAACTTTATTTATATTTAATAGAATTTTTATATCCTCATAATATGAATGATGCTTTTAAATATCTTATTAATTTAATTATGCTTAATAATGACATAAATATTAAAACCATACATATAAATTTTTTTTTAAAATTAATGAATATGTTTGATTCTGAATATATAGATAATGTGTGCTCAAATAAATCTATACAAACTACGACCAATATAAAAGAAGCTATAAAAGAAAATGATTTACCAATAATTATTGAATGTTTTTATTATATTATGAATATGAATATTCCCGAACCAACATCTTTATCCATATTCACCTTGTCAAAATATGTTCCATGGATTGATATTAATTATGTTGTTAATGATAAAATTTTGACCTACATTTATCAAACATTAAATACAACAAATAGTATTACAGAAGCTAGTTATTCATTTTTAACATCTTTAATACGTAAAGGTATGAACCCAGCAAACAAAATACAGTTTATTGAAAGTATAAACATTATATGTATTTTACAAAATACACCAAAAATAACAGATCTTACATTTGATGTAAATAAAAATATTATGAACAAAAAAGGAGAATTAATTAATTACATATGCTTAGAATTAGTTGAATCAATTTTTGAAATAAATAAATTGAAAGATTACCAAATGAATATGTTAAAATATAATGAATTATGTACAAAAGCGGCTGATATGTTATTTTTAGTATTACCACATGCTCTAGATATTTTTTCTGTGAATGATTTTTATATTGCTAGTACTGTAGAAAAGTTCTTTAGTTTATTTTTTACAAAATTTAAGAATGTTATAGATGTAGGTACTTGTACTAACTCTATTATGAAGAGTGCTTCAAATGATTATGCGGGTACTAAAAATAATATAAGCAATAATATAAATAGTAGCATAAATAGTAACATAATCAATAACAACAACAATAATAATAATAATAATAATTCCAATAGTGGGTATAAAATATCAATAGATAAACTTAATCTATTTATCAATACCTTAATTTGTACAATTGTTAATAAATTTGAATACCCAGAATATATACCAGATGATTATGATGAAGAAGAAGAAGATGATGATGAATTTTCTACCTTTTTTAATTTCAGAGAAAACATTGAAAAATTATATCAACGTTTAATACTTTTTGATAAATTAAAAGCTATTGAAATTATTAAGAATGCTATTATATATTTAAATGAGAATTATGATAATTTAAAATGGAATAATATAGAATCTAAATTATATGCATTTTATGTTACTACATCTATTTATTGTGAATATAAACAAGTATCAACAAACACTTCAAATATTATGAATAATAATATGATTACTAATAATCAAAATAAAAATAACATTACTATGAATAATTCTTTAGAACATTTTAAAAATATAAAAGAAGCGAATGAAGTAAATATAGATTATAATAATTTACTTTTTGACTGTTTAATAGAATTATTAAAAAACAGAAAAATATTAAACTCTACTAATTATCATATTAATATAAATTTAATGGAAATATTTCAAAGATTAAATTTATTTTTTATTAAAAACCCAAATTATATAGAATATGCATTACATATATTTCTTACTAATGGTATTAGAAACAATAATAATAAAATCGCTAAGAAAGCTGTACATATTTTTAAGAAGTTTTTAAAAACAAATTCATCGGTAATTTCCAATTATATTAAAGATATATTGCAATTATTAGAATCGTATTTAGATGTACCTTATATATATCCAAAAATGGACATTAATAATAATATATTAAATAATAACAATATGATATTAGATGATAATACTATTAAATATATTTATAGCTTTTTATATTCCAGTAAAAATTATAATCATGAATATCAGATAGATATTTATGAAATAATCGGATTATTACTTTTAAATTATGATTTTAATAAATTCAAAAAATTATCAAAAACTGATAGTGGTGTGTCCTTACAATCAAATAATAATTTATCAAACAATTTAATGCCAAATAATAATGATAATAGAATTAATAATAATAATAATAATACTATTAATAGTAATAATAATAATAATAGTAATAACGGACTTAATCCAAATATAAGTGAAGAAATGATTGCTAATTATAAAGATCGAATTTTTTTCTTTAAAGGTATATTAAATAAGTTATTAGAAAATTTGTCAGCTGTTAAAAATTTGTATTTAAATTCCACGAAAACACAACATGATAATATATGCGCTAGTTTTATATCTAGTGTTATAATTAAATGTATAGGTGCTTTATGTAAAAATGTTAATATTAATATTACTGATATTTTATTAAACGATTTAGATAACACTTTAGGTATTATAATAAGTGAATCTTTAGAATTGTTCTATAATAATTACATTGTTAGAGATTCTGTGTTATTTACATATAGAATACTTTCTAATTTGTTTAAAGACTTATCACTTAATTATACTGTAAAAATTTTACCATATTTTTATAACATATCTTATAATATGATAATGAATAAACTACAGAAAAGTAATGTAGATAATCAGAATGCAAACACCTTTAATATGATAACTCCTACATCATATCAATCTGTACATGGAACTACAAATAATCTAATGAAAACAACAAATACACATCATGAAGAATTAAAATATTTATATAATGAATTAAATGAACTTAGTATATTAGTATGTCATCTTATATCAACACATAAAGAAAAATCTTTTGATACTTTTGTTAATCCATATATATATAATATAACACAAATACATATGAATATATGGAAATTTATTAATGTCCAATCATTAGAAATGCAAAGAGAACAAAATTCCGTATTATCACCACTCCTATTAATATTGTATAACATATCAGTCAATATTCCAGCAACAATACATAGTTTCATGTCTTTTGAACATATAGCATTAAATCATAAGCAATTCTGTGATATTTTTTCTAATGACGATATAATTAAATCAAAAATTGCTGACGCAATTACAAGTATCCTTCTTATTTCATTGAATTATAAGAATACTAGTGATATAAATATATGTTTGTATTCTGCACAAACATTATCGAATATGTTAAATAACGCTACATGTATGACAAACCCAAGCGAGGTAATGAAAAATAAAGTAAAATAAAATATACATATAATATATACCTATAAAATATACATTATATGTATAGTTTTCATATTTTTTATTTATATTCTTAACTGGTTTGTCATATGTTATTCATTTTTATCCTATATCCAGGTGCTGAGTAAATATCCCTTAATGCAAATTATCGACACCTTATGTTTAACATTAAAATCTCTAGATTATGCCGACCCAAAAACTAAAAGGGTAATTAACAAAAAAAAGCCAAAAATAAACAAAATGCATATAATATATTTTTATATATGTGTATATATTTAATAGCTATCATAGTTCTCTGTACATTTATATATATATATATATATATATATATATATTTATTTATTTATAATGTCAATTTATTTTTTTATATACATTTCGCAGATAATGCAAGAAGTAATGAACATATTTCGTTTGTTCTGTGGATTTAAAGTTAGTGCTAATTGCCTTCCAAACAAAATTGTTGAAAGCTCACAAATATGTTTACAAAATTCGCTCTTGTCAATATTTAAAAATAATCCAAATGATATTGCAATTTTGATACAAGTAAGATGATAAGGAAAAAAAAAATATATATATATATATAGTATTATATCCATTTTTATGAATTCATAAAATTTTAAAAATTTTTTAATTAACGTGTGAATATTATTATTATTTTTTTTTCTTTGTAGGCTATAAATGCAAACAATCAACAACAATTTAGACAAATTTTATCAAATATAGTTGCTTAAGTAAAAAAAGAATATAATTATGTAGTAAAAAAAAAAAAATCAATATAAAAATATTTAACAAAAAGTATATATATATATATATATATATATATATATATATATATATATATATATATATATATATATATATATATGTATATATATATAAATTTTTTCTTTTTCTTTTTTTTTTTTTTTTTTTTTGTTGGAACTAGCCAAAAAAGAATTTATAAAAAAAAAAAAAAAAAAAATAACCAGCATTAAAAAAAAAAAATTTATAGAAAAATTTGTTGAAATTTTTATGATTTATATTTATGAATAATTTATGAACTATTTTTTTAAAAAACAATAATATTTGTTTATATATTTTTGTTTAGTATTGTTTTAATTATATATATATATATATATATATATATATATTATATTTAGAAAAAAAAAGACCTTTTCTAAAATTTATCAATTTTTTTTTTACTTATTAATTATATTTGTAATATTTCTATTTATATAACTTAGAAAAGTAAGGGTTACTTAATACGGCATCAATATTTAATCTTTCATTTGGATTCCTTAAAAACAAATATGAAAAAAATGAAATATTTATTCTTTTTTAATTTATAGTTAGTATGTAATATTTATATCTTTTAAATTTGTTATAAAATTATAGAATAATAAAGAAATAAATATAATATTAAATAGAAATGAAAAATTAAATATATAATTATCCTTTTCAATTAACCATTTTAAAAGACCATCTATTATATTTATTAATTCCTTTTCCCTATAAATGAATATTTTTTGTTTAATTTTTATATAAGGAAAAAATATATTCTATCTTATTAATAATAAATATATACATTTTTTAGTTTTTTTTTTTTTTTTTTTTTTTTTTTGTTCTACTCTATTTCTAATATGCTTCCAAGAATCTTGTCCCAGCATAAGGGTTTTATGTCCAATTCACATAATTCCTTTATAAGTAATGTCTTGAAAAATAAAAAGAAAAATGTTTTTACTATATACACATTTAAAAAAAAAATTGACGCGTATAATATATATAGATATTTTTACATTTTTTTTACTGGTGTGATCTTTAATACTTTCAAAAAAACTCCTTGAAAAAAAAAAATAAAAAATAAATAAATACTATATGATATTGAGTTTTTTCAATTTTTCTTTTTTTTTTTTAATCATCCCCTGTTTAATTAACACAATAGTCATAAATATATCAGATAATTTATTTTTTACATTTGTGGAGAACCTATGACCTCAATTAAATTTATAATTTGAGAACATTCTTCTGAATATCTGTAGAAGGGGCAGGAGATAAATAAATAAAAATATGCAAATATATATAATATATATATCTATGATTAAGAAATGATATTATATTTTCTTTCCCTTCTTCTAACTCTTCCTTCTTAAACTTCCCAGGGAATAACGGACATAAATTTATTAATTCAAAAATAATACATCCGAGGGCTAAAAAAGGAAAAAATAATAAAATATATAATAATAATAATAAAGGAATTAATAAATTATTTGATTTATCCGTTGAACATTTTACTAACACCACAAGTCAACCTCCGTCTGAAGAATAAAATGAGATAATGATTAATAATATAAATATTGAAAAATCATAGAAGTTATATAATGAAATTATAACCGTATAAAACATTGATCCACATAATAATTCCGGTGCTCTATACCAACGTGAGCAAATATAAGGAATAGAAATAATATTTTTTTGAACTTTTTTTGCTGAACCTATAAGGTATTAAATATTAATAAATATATATATATTATAAATTATTTAACAATGAAAGCATTCTTTTATTTTTTTTCCCTTTGAATACCTAAATCACATATTTCAATTTTAATATTAGAAGAGTCTAAATCAATCTATAGAAAAAAAAAATATAACATATATATATTATATATACAATTGATGAATATTTATTATATATATATATATATATATATATATATATATATATAATAAATTACTAAAATATTATCTGGTTTTAAATCTCTATGGGCGAAGTCATTTTTGTGTAGATCTTTTATCCCTATACATATTTGACTGAAGGATATATAAATATGTACATATAAACATATATATATTTATATTTATGAAAATATGTGTTATACAATTATTTTATTATTTTTTTCTCTATTAGTATAATTACTAAATAATATTTTTTAAGTCAGCTGGATTAATTCTATCATATCTAAAAATTAAAAGTATATTTGTGTAATTAATAAAATATATGTTTTTAAAGAAAGAACATCGGTATGTTTTAAAAAAAAAAGATAAATGATCAAATAATTGATATATATTCACTTTACATGATAAAATATTATGCCCTCATTTAATATATATTTATATATTTATTATTATTTTTTTTTTTTCTTTTCTTTACTTATTTTCTCGCTTTTCTTGTTTTTTCATTCTTATATATCTGCCCAAACTATATGTCATATATTTAAAAACAATGTTTTGAATTCTATATCCTTTTTTGGTAGTCGTATAAAATACAGACTTTATTTTTACTATATTTTTACTACCATTCATTTTTTTTAATAAATCAACTTCCCTTGAAACTTTATTTCTCCTTTAAGAAGTAATAAATATAAATAGATATTATATCACACACACACACATTTGGATAAATTTTATATTTTTCATATTAATATAAAAAATATATATTTATATAAACCATTTAGGAGATCTTTTAATTGCAACTGCTTCTTGAGTAGACATATCAATAGCAGAATATACTTTCCCGAATGTACCCTTTCCAATCAATTTCATTAATTTATATTTTGGGTTTTCAATTTTAGTACTTTTCATTTTATTCATTCTTATTGTGATGTTATATACAAAAATAAGGAATATACATATATATATTTTTTTATTGATTAATATTTATGATGAACTCATTGTATATTCATAATATTTTAAATATATATATATACCATAAAACAACAGTCTTACATATTATACTTTTTTCTTAATACTTTAATTATGTGGAAAAACAAAATGAACACGAACAAACACAAAAAAAAAAAAAAAAAAAAAAAAAAAAAAAAAAAAAATTGATAAATATAATTACGTATATGTTATCTTATTAAAAAAATACAATTTGTGGTTCATTATATAATATATACTATATTAGTATTTTGAGAATAATATGAATGGGGAAAAGAGGAATAGACATTTTATGTATCTACATAAAAATAGATGAAGTTTTTTTTTTTTTTTTTCTTTTTTTTTATTCAATATAACCTTATAATTGCTACAATAAGAAATAATACTTACATATATTAATTTGCATTATATATATAGATTTTTTAATATAAATAATGAACATGTGCATAAGTTTCAATTTTTTTTTTTTTTTTTAAGAGAATAAAATAAGTATTAAACTTTTAAGTAAATATAAAATATGTTCTATATTATTAGTGTTTTCATAGTTATCATTTTTATGTGGAAACATATTTTTATCGTAATCAAAAAAATTTTATCTACACACATATATAAATAAATAAATAAATATATATATATATATATATATATATATATACATAATTTTGTATTTAATGTTATTTATTTATTTTTTTTTAAATTATATATTGTTACGAAAAATATTTTAATATTAAAACAGAAATGTTCTTTAATTAAACATCTTTATAAGTGCCTAAGAAAAAAAAAAAAATTATACACTTTTCTTTATATTATATATTTGCATATTAATTATTTTCCTTGTTATATTAAAAATTTCATATTTTTATATTAGATTAAAAAGTGATACATTATGTATATATATATTATATTAGCTATTATTCTGTAATGGTACATATCCATAAGTTTTTTAAAAAACAAAAAATATTAAATAATAAATAATAATAACAGTATAGAAGGTACCTTCTAATATATATATATATATATATATATATATATAATAACAATATGTTAACAATAAAATATAAAAATGTGTAAAGAAATCAATATGTAAAATAATTTTAATAAATTTTTCATTTATTTTATTTAACAGAATAATTATATACTTTTATTTGATGTAAATATATCCTTGATATTGTATATATATATATATATATATATATATATATATTGTATTCTTTACCCGAATACCATTTAAAGTTCATCTTATATTTGTTAAACATGACAGGACGATCTTAATATTATTTTAAATATATACAGCAATAAAAAATTAAATGAAATATATAAAAATATTCATAAAACAGCTAATGCTTTTTTTTTTTTTTTTTTTATTTATTTTTATAAATGGATATAAGAACAAATATTGTTATTAATATCAATATAAAAAAAAAAATAAAAAATTAAAAAAATTATTTTACAATATTATCAATTTATAATGAAAAAATAATATAATTTTTATGAGATATAACAAATGAAAAAGAATAAATGAATATATAATAAAAAAAATATACATATATTTTTTTTCTTAAATATATAAAGTTTTTCATATATTATATATATATATATATATATATATATAAAGAGAGTTATCATTTTTACCTTTTTTTAATTAAAAAATTATAAAATATCCATTTATATATATATTTTTTTTTTATTTTTTTGTACATCTAATTGTTTTTATTTTCAAAACATATCATAGTATTATATACATACCTATATATATATATATATATATATATAATATTTTCATATATATTGTTTGGATATACTTTATTTTTTATAAACCTTATTTTTCTATCATTTTAATGAATTTAAAGGATAATGTAATATGTTTATATATATAAATTTGATTTATATATGTCTTAATTATTGATAATTCCACTTAAAATAAACGATTAATAAATTTTATGTATTATTTCATATCTTATAAATATAGAACAAAACAATATAAATAATAATTTATAACTCATTTAATCATTATTTGTAAAAGATAAATTAATATATATATATATATAGATATAATAATAATAATATTATTAAGTGATATATATTTTTATTTTTTTATTCATTCCTATTTGTTCATTTTATATATATCATTAAAAAAGAAAAAAAAAAAAAAAAGAAGTAATAAAAAAAAAAGAAATATGGAATTACTCATATATGAGGAGTTGGAAAAAAAAAAAAAAATTAACAAGAAAAAAAGAAGACCTAAATTATTTAGTAGGATGTAATTAGAATGTGAGATTATTTTAGTGGTTTTTTTTTTTTTTTCTTTCTTTTTTTTTTTTTTTTTTTTCTTCTTTTTATTTTATATGTTTCTTCTTCTTTCCATTTTCTGTATTTGTTAATTTCAAGTTGTGATATTTCAAAAATGTGAGAAAAATATGGATATCTGTTCAAATATGCTAAAGAGGGAAATTCTTAAATAACTATGAAAAAAAAAAAAAATAAAATAAAAAAAAAAATTAAGCACAAGCATATTAAATATATTTTTAAAAAAATAATAATAAAATATTAAATATATAAATTAATCATAAATATTTTAAATATATATATATATATATATATACAGATAAGCCAAAATATTTTTAAGACATCTGGGCCTCATATGACACAATTAGAATATATAAATATAAATATCACGAGGAAAACAAGTTATCATCTTTTTATATAAAATTTGTTGTCTCTTTTTTTTCTTTTTTTTTGTTTTTTTTTTTTTTTTTTTGCGTTGTTGTTCAATATAGTATACGATAATAAATTTATTATATATTTTTCCATAAATGTATTTTCAAAATGAATGTTGAAGAATATAGACATCAAGTGGGAGGACATTGCAAACTAATAAAACCAAAAGATTCATCAAAGGTATACAAACCATTAATAGAAAATGAATATATTTTTTATAAAAAGTTGACAAATTTCGGTTCTTCATCAACTGAGTCAGGACCTTTACATCTTTTAAAAAAATTCATACCAAAATTCTATGGCGTAACTGAAATTTTGGTTGAATCATGTTCTGATGATGAAGAAAAGCAAAATGATTCACCCAATCATATAAAAGGAAAAGATGAGAAGAAGAAGAAAAAAAAAAAAAGTAGATATAAAAAATATATCAAAATGGATAAACGCGAAAAGGAAAATTTTGTAAACACTGATGAAAGGTACTTTCTTCTAGAAGAGAAATATTCTGAGCAAATACGAATGAGGGAAAATATTTCAAACGCAGATGTACATGAAAACGCGCAGAAAAATATGTCAAATGTTCAATTAAGGGAATATAAAATGAATCATATGAAAGTTCTTGATAATAATAATAATAAGTCAAATATATACGGAGATGAATATGGAAGTAAGAATGATGAAATAAATAAAAATAATGATAAACTTATAAATAAAAATAATGACGACCTTATAAATAAAAATAATGATGACCTTATAAATAAAAATAATGATGACCTTATAAATAAAAATAATGATGACCATGTGAAAAAACGATTTAATGAAACTAACATAAATGCAACACTAAAAAAATTCAAAAGAAGAAAAGAATATGTTCCTCATATAATTCTTGAAGATTTAGTGTATGGATTTAAAAGACCATGTGTATTAGATATAAAAATGGGAAAGAGACAAAGGAAGATTGGAGCATCAATAGAAAAAAAGAAAAGACAGGTTGAAAAGAGTTTTAAGACAACTAGTCATTCGTTAGGTTTTAGATTATGTGGATGTCAACATTATAATAAAGTAAGTGATACATTATATTATAAAGATAAATACTGGGGAAGAAACTTAAGTAAAGAACATATTCCATGGGCAATTCGAAATTGGTTTTGGAATGGATCATTATTATACGAAGAATTGATACCTTTATTATTAGAAAAATTACACAGTTTTTTTAATTGTATAGTTGAATTGAGACATTATCGTTTTTGGTCTTCTTCTTTATTATGGGTTTTTGATGGTGGCTTAAGTGATAAAAAAGCTAGATCTAATTCTTTAGATATTAGAATGATTGATTTTGCTAATACCATATATTTACAAGATAATCCTTCAGCTGATGAAGAATATATTTTTGGTTTAAGAAATTTAATAGAATCCATTCAAATTTTAAATAATTCCATACATAATATTTATTTCTTACCATATGAAATTACTACTTGTTTTTATTCAGAAAATTATAATATGAAAGAAATTAAAGATCGCAAAGTTTTAAAAAAATCAAGATCTGTTGTTTATGAAGACAACAAAAAGAAGAAAAAAAAAACCGTGTATATTAATATGGAGTTTTTTAAAAAGGCAAAGAGCAAATATGTAAGTAATAATAAACAATTGAGTAATAACAAATTTGTGAGTAATAGTAAACAAATGAACAATAATAAACATTTAAATATAAAAAAAAATGATACAAAAAAGAAATATATATATAATTCCGATTTATTAAGTACAGAGTATATCAATAAATTTTTGTCACAAAATGAAAAGGAAGAAATCCATAAAAATAAAAAAAAAAACAGAAATGTCAATGTAAATAAAATCAAAAAAAAAAAACAAAAAAAATTATATATAAAAGAAAATAAATACAAAAGCTTTTCTGATTATGCAATAAGAGAAGATATATATAGTACTCCTTTATTTTCTTTTACAAATAAATTACATAATAGTTTATCATATAATTCACAGCATATAAAGAACACATGTAATATGAATAATTTAGGAATTCATTGTCTTCTTAAGAATAATTCTGTCAGTACGTCAAGGATGGAAGACAATCCAGATATTGAAGAAATTTTTAATATATGTAAAAATTATGAATATAATGATGCATATGATAAAAATATTGGCTCTTCTCAGAATGATAGAGATCCTTTAGTAGATACTCATTTATATGATGAAAATAATAAGATAATGTACAACACTTGTTTAAAAGAAAAAGATAATATATATAAGAGTTTGGAAAACACTATGGACAAAAGCATGAATAATACAATGAATAATTTATTTTATAATCAAAATTATAATTATCATAAAGAATATATGAATAAATTAAAAACGTATCATATGTCAAATGATAGAATAAGTATAAATAATGAGGAAATTTTTTATGTTAACAAAAATGTTTCAAGAAATAATAATATTTTTATGCACAGTGACCAAAGAAAAAAAAATAGATTATTAAAAAAATCGTATAATATGACAATACAAAATAAGCATTTAGCATACCAGATACATGAATGTAATAAGAACCAGACAAAAGATGGAAACTTTATATATAATGTTAATGATAAAACTCTAAATTTTATTGATGATAAATACAGAGAAGATATTCTTCAAAATAAAATTCATTTCAATAAAGAGTCTTTGGAAAATATACAGGAAAATCAAAATTATATTTTAAATGATCATACGGAAGTATTAAAATATATGAATAATAATATGGCTCACAAATGTTACGATAAAAATATAAATAATAATATTAATAATAATATATTATTAACATATCAGAATAAAAGAAAAAATGAATCTATTTTAGATAATAATATACATACGAAGAGCTATAATAAATATGATGAAATAATACATGAGACCATCATTAAAACATTAAAAATAGCATCCAATTTTTATCAAAATATTAAAGAACATATTAATATGGATCAACGAGTAAAAGAAAAAGAAAAATTACCGCAGCCTTGTAATGGTGAAGATAATAAGGAAAATGTACAACAAGGAGAAGAAAAGATAAAAAAAAAAGAAGATTATTCGTTATCATATCATAATGTAGGTGATGAACACTTTAATAATAATCTTTGTGAAGATAATAAAAAAGATTTTTATTTATTTAATAGTGATGAAAATCAAAAAAAAGTTTTTATTGAAACAAATAAAGATAATATAAACATTCAAACTAATAATAAAGATGATAATTTAAAAATAAAAAAAAATAAAATAAATTATAAAAAAGAAATAAGTAATTATTATTTCGAAAAGGGAGAAATGGAAAATATGAACCCTTTTTCTAAGGAGGAAGAAAATATGATACATGAAAAAAAAAATAAAGATATACAAGTATTGAAAACAAATAATATATATGATAACAGTATAGAAAAAGATAATACGAATCATATTAAAATAATAAAAAATTTTAATGTGTTAAAAAGGAATATAAACTTAAAAGTTTTAATAAATCAAATGATTAAAATGGAAATTGAAAAAAGGAATTTAGAAAAACAACAATTTTTATTGAAAAATAAACAAACAAATAAAAAAATAAATACACATACAAATAAACCAATAAATAAAGAAATAAATACACATACAAATAAACAAATAAATAAAGAAATAAATACAGATACAAATAAACAAATAAATAAAGAAATAAATACACATACGAATAAACAAATAAATAAAGAAATAAATACAGATACAAATAAACAAATAAATAAAGAAATAAATACACATACAAATAAACAAATAAATAAAGAAATAAATACAAATACGAATAAACAAATAAAAAAAGAAATAAATACACATACGAATAAACAAACAAGTAAACAAAAATTTTTAAAAGAAACAAATATTGAAATGACTGATTTGTTTAATATTAATGTAGATATAATAGAGGTACAAAATAAAATAAAACAAATGGACATAAAAGAAAATATGTTAAATAAAATGATATATAGGTTAGAAAAAGATAGTCTTTATAAAAGTAATAAGAATAATATATACGAACAATTAAATTATAACTCAGATACTATATTAATACATAAAGATTTTAAAAATTATCATTTAAAAATGAATAAGAAAAATAATATTACTCAAGATTGTTATATGTATAAAAGATGCATGTCTTGTAATGCTGATATCATTTCATCTTTGAAGAATGACAATAAAATAAAAGAAAAGAAGGAAAAACAAAACAAAAACAAAATATGCCATCTGTTTTTAAAAAAATTAAGTATGTTATCAAATATGAAAAGTAATAATAAAAAATATAATGACAATGTTTATTATAATGTTGATCCTGACAATAGTAATAAAGAAGAAAATGAAGAATTTATTAATAAATATAATGATAAATATTATAATGAGTATAATAATAAATATAATATTCAATATAATGATACATATGATGATAAGTATGTTAATACAATTAATAATAATCCTTTTAGTTTTAGTAAATATTATTTAAAAGAAAAAAAGAAGAAAAAAAAATATTTAAAATATAATCAATTAAATAAGCTACCTTTACATAAGAAGAAATCTATATATAACAACGAATATCCAGAAAATAATGAAGAATTTAATATATTCAATCTGAATTATGAAAAGAATATTTATTCATTTAATAATATAAAATATACAAATGAAAATCTAAATTATATTAATAATATATATGAAAATAATGAATTCGCAACGTATAAAAATTTAATACTACCATTAACAGAAACAAATGAAAATTTTAAATACTTACGTAGATCATTATCAGAACCTAATATATATAAATACAATCGATTTATGGGTACACAAAAAGATTCATATGTTAATAAAATAAATTATAATAATCTAATCAAAAATAGATTGGATAAGTTAACAAAAGTTCCTATATATAATCAAATATATGGTTTTACCTCAAATTCAAGTAACACCTATTCTTCAGAAAGTTCCCATCATATGTAAAAAAATTTTTAAAAATATAATGTAATTATTTGATATGAGTTTATTTATTTTTTTTTTTTTTGTGGATAATTAAAATTAAAAAATTGATGGAGAATTAAATTGACATGATTATTATTACATTTATAAGTAAAAAAATTTATATATATATATATATATATAATATCATATATTTTATATTAAATATAATAAAAAATGTTTTGGATTAAATATTAAAGGGAACATTGGATCTACAGGTTGCACATCAAAATTACAAATATATATTAAATTATATATATTTTTTATATACATGTGTGTATATAACATATATATATATATATATATATATATATATTTATTTATTTATTTATTTTCTTGTCAAAATATAAACATTAAAATTTTTTTTTTTTTTTTTTTTTTTCCCTAATTTTTTTCAATTTTTACTTATTTTTGAGTTTTATGTTTAATTTCTTTTTTTTTTTTTTTCTTCTTTTAATCTTTATTTGGAATATTAATAGATTCACTTTATTCCATTTTTATATCCTTTTATGTTCACTTTAATTATTCTTATTAAATTTATGTTTATTTTATTTTATTTTTTTTTATAGTGTTTTATTTTATAAAATAAATTTAATTATACTAAACCTTTCCATATATTTTTATTTATTTTATTATATTATATAAATATTTATTTTTTTTTACTTCTACAATTATAAATGAAATATTTTAATTGTTATATGAGTATGTGTAATTATAACATTTGATTTATATAAATATATATATTTTTTTAAATTAACATATAAAAATTTATTTTATTTTTATTATTTTTTTTTTGGCTTCTATTCAAGTTCCTTAAATATTTAATTATGAAATAAGTTGTTTTTTTTTTTTTTTTTTTGTTCTATAACATAAAGTATGAGACATTTTATGTATAATTGAATATATTAATTTTTATTTTTTATAGATATATTTTTCAAGAAAATCAAAAATAATTATATATATAAAACAACAGGAACGAAATAATATATATATATTTTTTTTGTACACACATTTATGTATATATATATACACCTCCTGGATACTAAAATATATAAAATTAATCTAATTATAGCAGTTAATAACAATTAAAAGAAGATATATACATATGTTGATGTTATAATTCAAATATATATATATACATATATATATAATATTAATTTAATTAGAATATAATTATATTTGTATATTATTTTATTTTATATTTTACTTTTAATTTTTGTACCTTTTAAAATTTATAAAATATATAGAATAATAGTATTTATTTGAATTGAATGTTGTAATAAAGGATGATAACATTTTGAAAAGAAATTTCTGTTAACCTGAAAAGGTAGATTTGTGAAATGATTAGAAAATAAATATATATGTATATATAAATTACATATATATTATATTATTATATATTATATTAATTTTTGTTTGTTTATTTTTCATTTTGAAGATAGTGTGCAGGAAATATGAATATTTTAGATGTTTTAAAAAGATGGTTTATTCTTGTTTTTTTTATGTTACAACGTTTTTTTGAAATTAAATCAAAAATAACCAAAAAAAGTTTCATTATTTTTGGATTGCCTTCATCTGGAAAAACATCCATAATATATTTTTTCAAGCTTGGATATTTAATAACGACTGTAATAAATAAACAAACATATATAAAAACACATTTATATATGAAGGCATTACAAAAATGTAAAAATATACACATATGGATGTATATATATATATATATATATATATATATATAATATATGTATTTTTTTTTTTTTTTTTTTTAGGTGAGTACCCTTTTTATTAATGAAGAGAATTTCAAGATAAATTTAAAAATTGAAAAAGACGACACGAAGGAACAAAATTATGATATTACATTTTATGAAGTTGGAAAGAATTGTTCTTATAATTTAATAAAAGAATATTCAGATATATCTAATGATGTCATATATATTGTTGATAGTGTACAAAAAGGAAACTTAAGTGAAGCAAGAGATGATTTTATACGTATTCTTTATGAATTTAGATTTATTTATAGAAAATGTAAATTTCTGATTTTTATGAATAAGCAAGATTCTAATGGATGTTTGTCATCACAAGAAATTATTAACTTTTTTGCTTTACCAAAAGATTTATTAATAAGATGTAATTTTATATCATGTAGTACTTTATCGGGTCAAGGATTAAAAGAGGGCTTAGAATGGTTACTCTATTATAATCTACCTTTTTATAATAACGAATTAAATTGTATTGATAGAAGAACTGCTACTAAATATTTGGAATTATAACATTATTATTATGTGAGCACATCAGGGATAATATTTTTTTAAAGCATATGGTACAAGTATGGAAAATATATATATATATATATATATGTATATAAATTTATCACATTCTTATCTATTTTAAAGAACCTTGTCTATATAAATATTAATACATTAAAGCACCATACTCCCTATATTTCGTATCTATACATCTTCATAACATAATAATACTATACCTATAACACTTTTACTTAATTTTTTTTTTTTTTTTAACTTTATGCATTAGTGTTAACCTATTTTTGTATATTATATTTTATTTGCGTTATATTATTATTACTTTATTTATTTATTTTATTTTTTTTTTTTCTGTTAAACAATTTTATATAATTAACCATGTAAGAGTAACCCAAATAAAATAAAAAAATAAAAAAATAAAATTTTTTTTTTTTTATAATTATATAAATAACAAAAGAAACATATTATAATTAATTAATATCATAACTTTTTATATCACCTACAATTTTTATAGAAACAGTATATTTATTTAAAATATAGTGAAGTATAATGTTCTCTCCCCAATTATATCACTAAGCTAAAAAAAAATAATAAATAAAAGCAAATGGTATATTCACATATATATATATATATATTTTTTTTTTTTAATAAAATTTTTACTTGATCTAATTCTTCTAAAATATTTTTATTCGTTTCATCCACATCCTTGTAATACTTCTGTGCTAACCACTAAAAGGTGGAGATAACATATGTACTTATTTATATAAATTTATATATATATATATATATATTTTTTCTACATTCATCATATAAAAACTATACATGTTCATTGCACGCATTATATATAGGAACATTATCAAGTGTGTTGTTATAACATATTTACTACAAAGAACATTATACCTTCAAAGAATTCTTGCTATTATTTTTTTCCACGTCCATTTTAGTATGCTTAAATATGTAATCTTAAAAAGAAACAAAGAAGAAAAAAAATTAACAAACTATAAAATGAAAGAAGAAATAATAGCTTGTTTTTATTATAACCTGAAGCAACTTTGTCTCCCGGAAGGGCATGAACAGATTGAGGGTTTGATGGCTATAAAAGAAAAGTACAATTCAACAAAAAAAAACATTATCCGAAAAATATAAGAGAAAGATACATATAGCAATATAATATATATATATATATATATATACATATACTTGTTCCTGTTTTTTTTCTTTTTTTTTTCATAAGAATATAAGAACCTTATATATCCTTTGAACATCATATGGAATTTGTGCATAAACAACACACAAAAAAAACAAGAGGATAAATAAGATATTGTTCATTTTGAATGGGAAAATTTATAAAAAAAAAAAAAAAAAAAAAAAAAAATACTACTTATAATTAGATAATGTATTAATTTTATAAATTTTTATAGCTTATAAATATATAAAAAGTAAATTATAATATATTAATTTATGAACTTATATATACATATATATATATATATATATATTATATTTAATCTGCTAAGGTTTATTATTATTCTTATGTGTAAATACAATTACAATTATACGTAACTTATTTAGGTATAATAAGAAATATAGGATTTATTAAATGGTATTATTTATAAGAATATTATTAAAAACTAAATAAAAAGTGAGACAATTATTTTCCCTTTATAAAATAAAAGAGATATTATTCAAAATTAATTAATGTATGATATATATTGTTGACATGTATATTTACATTGAAATATATACAAATACAATATAATAGATTATATATTTGTATAAATTTCTCATTCTATTTCGCTCCTACATATTTTAATTTTTTATAATTCTTATGTTTTTTTTTTTTTTTTTTTTTTTTTTTGGTTTACTATAATTTTTAAGAATATATACTAAAAGACATTTTATTATTTTATCATTACATTTATATCCTTTTTTCTTATATTTTAAATCTGATTAGTTCTAAACATTATGTGCACGCATTTATAATCTTTTTAATATTATAAAAGAATAAATAATTAAAATAAAATAAAAGTATATGCTAAATACCCCTGTTATTATAAAAAATTAATTATTATAATATTTAATTGTAATATATATATTAATACATAATTAATCTAACATATATTATTAAACACAGAAAAAACAAATAATTCAGTCTTATTTATAAATTCATATGTATGTTTTTTTTTAACTAACTTTAATTTACATTTATTTTATTATACCCATTATATATAATAAATGAAATAAAATATAGATCTACTAAAATAGAAAAAAAAAAAAAAAAAAATGAACAAATTGGATATGAATAATTTTTTATGCCAATTTGATTTTTCATCATTGCAAGAGTTAGATCCATGTTTAGGTTAAAATAAAGAAAAAGAAAAAAAAAAAAAAAAATCCACAATGTAATATAAACAAAATTAATATATATCATAATTAATTTATTATAATATATTTTGCTAAAAAATGTTTATTCTCCTTCAGTTGATGGATATAATTTATCTTACAGCAAAGAAGTTCCTTTTGAAATAAGAATGCAGGAACATGAAAACAAACCTCAAGAAGTAGGTTCCTTAGATGTTATAAGTGTAAATATATTCGTTCTAGTAATGTTGGAAGAAGAGGAAATTAAAAAATATATATATATATATATTAAATATATATACATATGTATATTATTCCTGTAGGGTGATGAATTAAATGCTCAAAGTATTAAAATTGTTTTGACTAGCGAAACAGACTTATTCTTCCACTTCACACAGACGTAACACATAACATACATTAATAACACTTATATAAATATTAATCTAAAAAGTATTTATATACATATATATATATATATATATATATTTTTTCCTATTCCTTAGAGTAAATGAAAACGACTTTGAACATATGCAGAATAATCAAAAACTTATGATCAATTTTTCTGAATATTTACAAGTTTTAATAAAAATGTTTAATTCTTGTATTAAAGATCCACAAAGGTAAGAAAAGAAAATTTTAAATATTTTTTCTTTTCTCTTTTTTTTTAATTATATTAAAAATACATTGTATCATTATTCTTCTAAATAACTAGCCATTTCTTTTTTTTTTTTTTCTTTTTTTTTTTTTTTCTTTTTTTTTTTTTAATTGTGTATATGTGTGTATATAGTTTTCTAGCTATTTTTACAATTAAGCAGAATGGAATAGCTCAACTTGAATTCATAAAAGTAAAAATAAAAAAATATACATGAATTATATTTTCATAATTAAATTCTATAAATTGAACTATGTTGCACTTTCATAACTTCCCTGCTTTTATAAGAATATGGAATACAAATTTATTGAGTTATTGGTGTGCCAATTTATTAAATCATCTGACGAAATTACAAAGGAGAATATAACATATAGATACAATGTAATTAAATCAAAAAATGGTATAATGTATAATAGGCTAAAGGTATATTAAAAAAAAAAAAAAAAAAGACATGGTTAAAAACAAACATTATAAATATTAATTATATGTAATTTATTTTTATATATCCTTATTTTATTATTAATAAAATTCCATATATGTGGTAATATCGTTATTCTAATATATAGGATATCAGTATATTAATCAAAACAAAAAACCCATCACTCTTAATGCAACTTCAAAAAACGGCTAGTAAACAAATGGAAATATTTAGAAATAAAAAATGTTAGATACAAAAATATAATATAGAAGGAATATGAAAAAGAACATACTATAAATTGTATACATGCATATATATATATATATATATATATATATATATATATATATATATAAATTATTTCTCATTATAAAATATATTTTTAGATTGAGAAATAAGAATCAACTACTCTCATAATTAACAATTAAAATGAAAAAAAAAAAAAAAAAAAAGCTTTCATATCTTAAATATATATATGATCAATATTTACATATTTTGTATTTTCCTTATTAAAAATCTTTTTATTAATACAATAATTTAATGTTTTATTTTTTCTTTTTATTTTTCATGACATCATATGTATCATGTACTATCTTTATTATACATAATTCTTATTACTTTTTTATATTACTTATTAGTTATATAAAAAAGTGTTCATATACTTTAATATTTCTTTCTATATATAAAAATAAAAATATAAAAATATGATTAAATAAATATATATAAATAAACATATATTGAATTTACTTTATATGACAACAAAACCATCCTGAAGTATAATATATTAATTAAAAATTAAATGATAAAAAAGAAAAATATATATATATATATATATATATATATATTTTAAAAAAAGATATGTTTTGTTTATAGCTTTTTTTATCTATAATAATTGTAGAAAAACGAAGTAATAAAAAATATATCTATTATAAATTTTATGGATAATTTTTTAAAATAATATATATTTTTTTAATGTATAATATAAAAATAAATATATATATAAAAAAAAAATATATATATATATATATATATTCAAATAGAAGTACCTATTAGATATTCGTATATAAATAAAAATATATATTTATAATATATATATATATATATATATATATAATTATATATATGTTAGCCAATCATATAGAAAAAAAAGAAGAAAAAAAATTTAATTATTGTTACATTAAAAATATGAGTTTATATTTTCGAAGAATTAAAAATAATATAATGTTTCTTTTATTAGTTTTTCTGTAAACATTAAGAGAAAAAGAAAGTTAAAATAAGTTATAATACATGTAATATACATTTAAAAATATATATATAATATTTATGAATTGTTTAAAATAAATATGGGCATTATGTAATTTGAAAAAATACAATTTCTAGCACACAGAATATTATTATAATTAATGTTTTACGTAAATAAATAAATAAATAAATAAATATATATATATATAATATTATAACAGTTATTATATTTGGTAACCCCTTATACATTATTTCATTTTTTTCTATAAAATATTATTGTTGATTTCGAATAAAATAAAATATTATTTTTTTTTTGTCCAATTTTTTCATTTATTATTGAGTCAAAATTTATATTATATTAAAATATTATATTATCAAAAAAAATAAAAAAATAAAAATATAAATAAATAAATATATATATATATATATATATATATTAAACAATATATTATTCATTATGATAGTTGTAGCAATATGATTCCAAATATGCCTAATATACCCATCTCATCAGATATAGAAAATGTACCCAATGAACAAAATATAACAAATGAAACAAATATAACAAATGAAACAAATATAACAAATGAAACAAATATAACAAATGAAACAAATATAACTAATGGTGAATATGTAACAAGTGGTCCAAATGTATCAGGTGGACCAAATGTATCAGGTGGACCAAATGTATCAGGTGGACCAAATGTATCAGGTGGACCAAATATGCCAGGTGGATCAAATATACCTGGTGGATCAAATATTCCTAGTGGACTAAATATACCTGGTGGACTAAATATACCTGGTGGACTAAATATACCTGGTGGACCAAATATACCTGGTGGACCAAATATGCCTGCCGGACCGTCTCCCTCAAGCATTCCTCAATTACCCAATTTACCAACCATTCCAGGTATGCCTAATATACTGAATTTATCCAACTTACCTAATTTGTCAAATTTTTCCAATTTCCCTGGTTTACCAAATATACCAAACCTTCCAGGTATAGTACCCCACAATATAAATAATGGCCATTTTATGGGTGCTAATCCAATGAATCCAATAGGCATGAATTTTATGCCTGGTTTATTACCCAATATGAATACATGTGATTACTACCATAAAAATTTAATGCACATGCATCCCGGTTACGATAATTACAATAATATAATGTATGGACAACCAAATAATTTAGGCATGCCCATACCGCCAAATAACATGGAAAATATAAATGACATGGTTACAAATAATCCTAACATGATTAAAATATACAATAAAGATGGGATAACAAATAATTCTCAAAAAATGATGAATAATACACATTTAATGAATTTACATAACAATATGAATACTAACTATATGAATAATTATAATATGGAAAAACATGGATGGGTTGAAATGGTAGCAAAAAATGGAAGAAAGTTTTATTATAATTCCATAACTAAAAGTTCCAAATGGGAAAAACCAAATGAACTAAAAACCAAAGAAGAAATAAGAATTTCTGAAAAAACAAAATGGAAAGAATATTCTTGTAGTGATGGAAGAAAATATTGGTATCATGAAGAAAAAAATATTAGTGTATGGGATGAACCAGAAGAAATAAAAAAAATAAAATTAGAGTGTGCTTTAGAGGATAAAGAATTAGAAAATAAAGATGATAATAAAAAGGAAAATATAAAAGATGAAGAAGAACATGAAGCTGAAACAAATGACAAATCAAATGATAGTAATAATATATGTGATGATATATATAATAGTAATGGAGAATATAAAATGAATGAAAGTAATAAGAATATTCCATTTAATAATAGTAATACAAATTATGTAAATGTTAATAATATAGATCAAATAAATAAAAAAATAGATAATAATAATAATAATAATAATAAATCAAGTACGACATGGGAAAAATTTGATAATAAAAATGATGCAAGAGAACATTTGAAATTTTTATTCGAAGAAAAAAAAGTGAATCCAAAAATGACATGGGATAATGCTCTAAAAATTTTAGAAACAGATAATAGGTGGTCAAGTTTAGTGATACTTACTAAAGGTGAAAAGAAGCAACTTTTCTCTGAATATATTAGTCATGTTATTAAAAGAAATAATGAAAATGAAAGACGTAAAAGACAGAAATCAAGAGAAATCATTTTTCAAACCTTATTAAATTGGGACAAATTAAATGAATCCACAACATATGTTGAATTTGCTTCCCAGTTTTATAAACAAGAATGGTGGGAGTGGGTTACTGAAAAAGAAAGAGATGAAATATTTCAAGATTTTATGGATGATTATAAATCTAAATTTAAGGAAACGAGAAGAAAAAAAAGAAAACAAAAGATGGAAATTTTAAAACAAAAATTTCAAGAATATGCAACAGATAATAAAAATCCATTAAAATGGAATGATGTTCAAAAATATTTTAGAGATGATGAAGATTTTCATTCATTACATAAAATTGATGCTTTGGCTGCTTGGGAAGACTTTTATGAAAAATATCATAACATCGAAAAAATGCAACTTAAAAAAAAAATATATCGTATTTTAAGAAAAAAGAGAGAAGCATTTATTGAATTATTAAATGAATATTATGAAAATAATATTTTAAATATGAAAACACAATGGATATTTTTTGTTTCTAAAATATATAAAGATACACGTTACACAGATATATTAGGACATCAAGGATCCTCACCAAGAATATTATTTGATGAATTCATTGATTCTTTACAAGAACAATATTTAATACATAAATCCTATATTAAAAAAGCATATAAAGAAATGGATTTTACTATAAATGAAAATATCACTCTTGAAGATTTTTTAAAAACATTTTTTAATGTACAAAGCAAATATAATATTCCTGATGCTAATATGAATTTTATATATTTATCTTTGCAAAAAAAATTAAAACAAAAAAAAAATAAAGAAATCAAACATATTAACAAGGTAGCCAAATATTTTTCCAAATTTACAGAACTTAAACCAAACATGTCATATAACAAAGTAATTAGTATTATGAAAAACACAAGTAAATGGTCCGTAGTTTGTACTTTATGTCCCAAAGAAGAACAAAAGTTAGCTGCTTATAATATGTGGAAAACCTTTATAAATTCGCAGGATTTAGGTAATTCCTCTGATTCATCATATTCTAATAAAATGTATAATAAAAATTCAAGAAAAAAAGATATCTCAAATTCAAAAGAACACGAATATTATGACGATGAAGATAAAACAACATCTAGAAACAATAAGCATTTAAGAGATGATGATTCAGACTCAAGTGCCCAAACCATTGAATCGTTGCGTACTATTGAAAATGCTTCAAGCTAGCCATGTATAAATTCCAAAAAAAAAAAAAAAATATACATGTACATTTAGTTCAACAGGCAAATATATTAGTTTTTAATTTTGATATTTTTAAATATGTATTAAATGAAAAAAAAAAAAAAAAGAGGAAAAATTATAAATATAAATATGTATACAATATATATATATATATATATATATATATATTGTTTTTTTTTTTTTTATTATATAATCATTTATACAAAATATATGGCAAAAGAAAAAAAAAAATTATCAATTATGTATTATTTATTTTTTTTTTTTACTTTTTTAATATGATAATTATTAATATTAAATTTATACATTTATATATATATATATATATCTATTTTTTTTTTTTTTTAGTTATGTTATCATTTATTTCTAGTATTGACAGGTTATTAAAAAAAAAAAAAAAAATTAAAACAAACACAAGACTTATAAATAATATAATTCGCTATTCTTATATAGAGACGAATTTTATAAATTGTATATATTCATATTATATAGAATATAAATATATACATATAAAAATGTATTATCATTAACATTAATATGAAAATTTACCGTTCATTTTTTTTTTTTAATTATAAATTGTAATATGTAATAGAATATTACATTAGGACATATAATCATATATTTAAAATAAATAATACGTATATAATATATACTTATTTTTTATCTTTAAAAATTAAACACTTGTAATATATATGTATATATGTTTGTTTTTTTTTTTTTTCTTCTTTCTAATTCTCATTGATGCCTATAATTTTTTTTTTGGGGAATTATTATATAATGTTTTTGTAAGAATATAATATAAATATTAATACATATATATATATTTATATATATGTAGATTTTTATTTCTATCTTTTACACATTTATGTTTTATGTTTTACATACATAAAACATTATTTTATTTTATAATTAAAAAAGTGTTATCTCATTATATTATATTATATTATGTTATATATATATAGATATATTTATTTATTTATTTATTTATATGTTATTTTATTTATTTTTTTTTTTTTTTCATATGGAATTAAAAAAATATATGTTATTACACATATAATTAATATATATATAAATATGCACATAATTTTTTTATGTTGTAATTCATTTTTTTTTTTTTTTTATCATATGTACAAAATATTATATTATATATGTATATATATATATATATATATATATATAATATATAATATGAATTTTTGATAGTTTCATATTTTATAAATATTTCTCTTTGTATAATTTCCCTAGAAAATTTTGTTGAAAAAAAAAAAAAATTATATACACCAAAAAATCTTTAGAAAATTTTATTTTTACTTTTTTTTTTTTTTTTTTTTCTTTTTAGACTATATATTTATTTTGCATATAATATAATAATATTTTTCCTAAAAATAATTTTTAATCTATTCTTAATATGATTAATATATTTGTCCGAAATTTTGATAATAATAGTATAAATATTAATATATATATATATATATAAATATATTTTTAATAATTTTTTTTTTTTTTTTTTTTTAATATTTGAAAAAATTCGATATTATTAAATATAAATAATATTATGTTAAAAAAGGAAAATATCCTTTTCTTCTTTTATATATAATACATAGTATTGAATAAATATATAAAAGTTATTATGAAACTAATTATAATATTTTAATGCATAATATTTGTTCTATGGATAATTTAAATAAAATTACACGTTTAATTTTGACCAAAATTTTTTCATTAATTTTTTATAATTTTTTTTTTTTTTTTTAAATATATACATAGAATTTTTTTTTCATTAAAATATAAACATAAAATAATATTAATGAATAGTATATATATTGTAAATATTATATATATATATAATATACATAATGGTAGAAATATATAAATAGTATATATATATAATATATATAATATATTAATATATACAATTATATGTATAATTATATAATATATATATATATATATAATAATAGAAATGTAATTTATATATAACTATGTGTATAATATTATTATTATAATTTTGAATTTTTTTTTTTTTTTTTTTATTTTGTTTTGACTAAAATATGCACTAAAATTTTTTTTGAATATTATTATTAATTGTAATAAATATTAATTATAATTTTTTGTACATTTTGTGTTTTATAACACATTAGTCATAAAATAGATTATATATATATATATATATATATATATATATATATGTATATATCTAATTATTAACTAATTATTTAAATATATATATTTTATATTAACTTCATATTATAAATGTATAATAAAGCGTTTCCCTTTTTTTTAATTATTAAAATCATGAGATAATATAAAATGATAATTAAGGTTAATTCGGTTCAAACACAGGAGGTAAAAATTAAAAATATTAAGATAAATATTAATACTGGAAGTTATACATATATATATATATATATATATAATAAATATAATATAATAAATATAATATAAAGGAGGATTATATTGTGCGAATACTTGAAATGAAGTATAATTATTATAAATAATTTAATTAAAAAAAAAGGGTTTAATATTATAGTGAATAAAAAATATCTAAAGACTCCTAATATGAATGCAGCTATCTAATAAATTACATATATATATATATATATATATATATATATATATATATATATATATATATAAATATATACGTATGTAAGTATTTATTTATTTATTGTACGTTTGAACATTTTAATTTTAGAGCCAAGATGGTGACAAAGTTGATAATGGTCAAGATGATATGAATAATGAGAAGAAAAGCATAAGGATATATGCAGATGGTTAAAAAACATAAAGAATATATAAAACAGGACATATATATAAAAAAAATATTATATATATATATATATATATATGTTTTCTTATTTTTTTTTTAATTTTTTTTTGTTGATTTTTTCTTCCTTTTAGGTGTTTATGATCTGCTACATTTGGGTCATATGAAACAGCTTGAGCAAGCCAAACATGTAGATAAGAATGTTACCCTAATTGTGGGTGTTACAGGAGATAATGAGACTAGAAAGTTTAAAGGTCAAATTGTTCAAACTCTAGAAGAAAGAACAGAGACTTTAAAACATATACGATGGGTGGATGAAATAATTTCTCCATGCCCATGGGTAATTACTCCTGAATTTATGGAGGAACATAATATAGATTATGTTGCACATGATGATATACCATATGCAAATAATCAGAAAAAGAAAAAAAAAAAAAAGTCCAAAGGGAAATCATTCAGTATCGATGAAGAAAATGAAGATATATATGCTTGGTTAAAAAGAGCAGGGAAATTTAAAGCAACACAAAGAACAGAAGGTGTATCAACTACAGATTTAATTGTAAGAATATTAAAAAATTATGAGGATTATATTGAAAGGTCTTTACAACGTGGTATACATCCTAATGAATTAAATATTGGTGTAACCAAAGCTCAGTCAATAAAAATGAAAAAAAATTTAATACGATGGGGAGAAAAAGTGACAGATGAATTAACTAAGGTTACTTTAACAGACAAACCATTAGGTACTGATTTTGACCAGGGTATTGATATAATAAGAGATAAAGTACATGATTTATTTAAATTATGGAGATATCATTCAAAAAAACTTTTAAAAGATTTTGCAAAATCATTTGATCCAATGTTTATTATAATTAGAAAAAGATATAGGAAAGATAATTTATCAGCTATGTACTTATCCGATTCAAATTATTTTTCTAGTTCTATGAAAGATGAGTTAAAAAAAAAGAAAAGTTTAAGTAGTACATTTAATAATATTGATGAATATTATTATTCAGCTGATGAAGAAGATACGAGAGATAATAGTTTTTATCGAGTTATAAATAAAATTGCTAATCATACTTATTATAGTGAAAAGGAAAATTATGAAACCTGTTTTGAATTAGAACATTCTTTAAAAGATAAAAAAAAAAATTTAATATATAAAGATAAAAATATGAAATTATCACCTGATGATTTAGTACATATTACTAATCCAGGGAATACAAAGAATGATTATAATTATTATTATAATAGTACATATGATAAATTAAGTAACATAACTTTTAATTTAAACGGAATAAAAAAAAAAAGTTATGATAATGAATCTTCCTATATCAAAACAGCTTATCATGATATAACTGATGAAGATAAAACTTTATTAAATAAAGAAAAAAGTATTAATAAAGATGAAAGGAAAAAAAAAAGTATTCTTGAGACAGATGAATATAAAAATTCTGAGGATCATCAATTTGATAATAAATATAATCATATAATAATTAGAAAGAAAAAAAGCGATAGTACGTACGATAATAGTTTTGATAAAGAATCTTCAAATGAAAAAAAATTATCAATTGATAAAGGACAATATTCTAATATGGATAGTTCAAATTATTTTCATGATTGTAAAACCATGCTTAGTGAACAAAATGAATCTATTGAATCGAGTAATAATGATATAAATGGAAAGCAAAAGGAACACATCAAAAAAGAAAGTTCTGAGAATCAAGATGCAGATGTAGATGCTGATGATAATAGTAATGATGAAAGTGAATATGAAAGTAGTCAAATGGATAATGAAAAAAATAAGGGATCAACAAAAAATTCAAAAAGAGTTGTTATATATGCTGACGGAGTATATGATATGCTTCATTTAGGGCATATGAAACAATTGGAGCAAGCCAAAAAACTTTTTGAAAATACTACTTTAATAGTAGGTGTAACTAGTGATAATGAAACCAAATTATTTAAAGGTCAAGTTGTTCAAACTCTAGAAGAGAGAACAGAGACTTTAAAACATATACGATGGGTGGATGAAATAATTTCTCCATGCCCATGGGTTGTAACTCCAGAGTTTTTGGAAAAATATAAAATAGATTATGTTGCACATGATGATATACCATATGCAAATAATCAGAAAAAGAAAAAAAAAAAAAAGTCCAAAGGGAAATCATTCAGTATCGATGAAGAAAATGAAGATATATATGCTTGGTTAAAAAGAGCAGGGAAATTTAAAGCAACACAAAGAACAGAAGGTGTATCAACTACAGATTTAATTGTAAGAATATTAAAAAATTATGAGGATTATATTGAAAGGTCTTTACAACGTGGTATACATCCTAATGAATTAAATATTGGTGTAACCAAAGCTCAGTCAATAAAAATGAAAAAAAATTTAATACGATGGGGAGAAAAAGTGACAGATGAATTAACTAAGGTTACTTTAACAGACAAACCATTAGGTACTGATTTTGATCAAGGAATTGAAAATCTTCAAGTAAAATTTAAAGAACTTTTTAAAATATGGAAAAATGCATCGAATAAATTGATAACTGATTTTACAAGAAAACTTGAAGCAACAACTTATTTGACATCTATTCAAAATATCATAGATTATGAAATAGAAAATGATGATTATGCTAGTAGTAATTTTGATGATGAAACGAGTAGTTAAAATGTAATTTATCTTTTATTTATATTGACATGATATATAATAAAATAAAAAATAATATAAAATATAATAAGAAAAATAAAAAGAATAATGCATATAAATTATATACAGATTATATGCATATAATATGTATAAAATATTTTTTATCTTGTCATAGTTTTTAATATATTAATTTATATAAAAAAATTTTTTGTTTTTATTATATCTGCCTAAATTTCTCAATTTATCAAATTTCATGAAGCATTCTCTCTTCTTTATCTTTTCCCCTTCTTTTCATTTCATTTCGTTTTTTTCTTTTATTTCTTCTTTTTTATGTTTGGTTTTTATGTTTATGTATATAATTAAATATTCTTCTTTTTTAAAGGTAATTCTTTTTTTTTTTTTTATATAAAATATTATAAATTTTTATGTACATTTTTGTATTTTGTATTTTGTATTTTCCATTTTTCATTCCTTTTTTTTTTTTTTTTTTGTGTGTATATTATGAAAAAAAGATAAATTAGTTATTAAATTTGTACTCATATATATATTATATATATATATATATGTGTGTAGTCTGTATATATTGTTTTCACCCACTTACTATTGAGCAAATTATAAAAAAAAAAAAGGAAAGAAAATGAAGATAAGGTATTCAAATGTAAAAGATGTTTTATATAATATAATTATATATGATATATATATATTATAATTTACTTATGTATGTATTTTTTATGATTTATTAATTTTTGTTTTAATACATGCCTTGTAAATTATTAATAATTTATCACAATGTGCATAATTTTTAAAATATACTTTCTTAATTATCCAAAATATTTATTGGATCCTTTATGTGTACATATATGGATATATTATTATAATATGCACAATAATTAATAAAAAAGAGTGCATCATACATTGATATATATATATATTTGAAATGTAGAATATTATATATTTGTCTATCATGAATTTTATTTCATTTTATTTTATTTTTTTTGTTTTTGTGTTTTTATATAAACCTAATATAACTTATTATAAATTTCTGAAAATCTTTTTATGTTGAACATTATAGAAAAGGAACTTTTTAAAAAGATAAATTATTTTTGTTGTTTTGCTTGAAATTATTAGTTGTATAAAATAATTTATATTTAGAAATATAGGAATATATACAAAAAAACAACAAAAATATATATATATATATATATATATATATATATATATATTTGAGTATATTTAAATATGTGTGTATATACAATATGTACCTTTAAAAAATGCGTTCTATTTAGAAATAATAATATGTATTTTTTTTAATGTACGAAAAAAAAATTTACTATAGATGGTCCAGTAGATATATATATGAACAAATATAAATGTATTTAACACATAAATATGTGTATATATTTGTATATTCCCTCATTGTTATATTTATTGTTATATTCTGTTCATTCTATAAAATACTACGAATAAGAATACATTTTTGATTTTTAATACTTTTAAATTTGTATATCTATTTTTTACAGTATTGTCAAGATATTATATTATTATTCTTTATTTTTTATTACTTATTATTTTTATTTTTTATTTTTTTTTGTTCTTATAATAAAGGGATGAATATGGATATAGTTTTGTTCATTTCCTTGATCTGTTTGTTATTTGGTTGTAGTAATAAATTATATGTCTTAAGAAATGTTACAGTAAAATCAGAACCGGTATCTGATAAATCCTCTATAGTTAATAGCTTGATAAGTTACAAAGAAGAAATTGATTCGCAAGTATGTAAGAATATGTATATATTTATATATTTTTGGGGGTTAATGTGTATGTCTTCCGTATAATTTATTTGAATAAAATATATGTATACATTTATTTTAATATAAACCCCTATAGTTTTACTTTCGCACATCGTAGTGTGTTAATTAATTATTATATATATTATTAGCATTATATATACCTTTTTATTTTTATCTAGTCAATATATATATATATATATATATAACTATATACATATATTTTAATTTTTATTTATATGTCCTCATCATTGCACAGATAAAGAACTTTAGGAAATATTATGAATTACCAAATGAGATGGATTTTGAATTAAAGGAATTATGGGATTTAGTAAATATCGTAAGTGAGAGCCAAGAAAGTCAGATGAAAGAATTATTTAAATTTTCACATTCTTTAGAACAAAGCAAATTATCACTTTTTAAAATGTTAAGTGAATATGAAAATAGAATTGATCAGTTAGAATATAACATAATGGAGAAAAAAATGTATGATCCATTTATTGAAAAATTTATATACCCTATTTCAAAATATTGGTTAAAAATAGATTTTAATAATTTAAGATCCTATTGGAGATATGAGAATAATAAAAATGACTTTTCTATAATTCAAGCAAATAATTTATCCAGTATAAATATCCCTGCTACTATTTTGTTGTTACGACATCATAAGTTAATAAATGGATATATAAATGTGGATATAAAGCCCTTATTTGACGATGTAAAGAATTTGAAGCAATCATCCTCAGGTATAATATTCGATTTTGTAGACTATTCAAATTATAGATATATTGAATTAGCTTTTATAAATAGTGATGGTATTATCAGTATTTATCAGGTCGTAAACGGACTTGGAACGAAGTAAGAAAAGATAGGATATTTTTTGTTTTTTTTTTTTTTATATGCAGGATATATAGTACAACTACATACAAACATAAGGAACACATATGAATGCAAACATATATATATATATATATATATATATATATATATATATATATATTTATTTATTTATATTTATATTTATATTTATATTTATATATGTTATATTATAGGATTGTCTCGAAACAGGTTGAAGCCGACCCAAATACATTCACAAGCATAACTGCAGAATTTCTCTTGAACAAAATAAATGTTTTTTTAAATTATAAAATGATTATGGAAATAAATATAACAAATCAGATGATAGATATTAATGTAGGATTATTTAGCAAGATTGGAAAAGTTGAGTTTAAAAATATATTAAGTGGAAATATAGATATAGAAAAGTTTGTAAGTCGTAAATTTGTTGAATCTAATGAAGAGAATATATCAAAAGTTAATATGGCAAATTCTTATCGTTTTCTAAATAAAATGAGTATAGACAATTTAGGTGTATATGAAGTACCATATAATTATAATATGAAGGATTATGATAACTTTGAAGATAATATTATTGATAATGTGTATGCAGTTCCTGATTCGGATTCTTATTATGATGATGAAAATATAATAGGGTGGGTAAAGAATAATAACATAAATAATAATGAATTCAAAAACAATTATATGTTAAATAAGAATATTAACCTTATACCTAATTTATGTACTAATTATAATAGTAGTAACAATATTTTTTATTTAAATGAATTTATAATAAACAATAGTTCTGTACATAATTGGAAAATTACCAATGAATTTGGATCACAACGTATTCATTTTAATAATGACTATAAAAAAAATATTTTTAAAGCATCTTTAGTTTATAAACATAGTACATGTAATTCAGTTACAATTTCTTCATATATCAAATTAGAATATAATAGTGAAGCTGGATTAATATTTAGATATGAAAATATTAATAATATGTATATCTTAATAATTTCTACAAATACTAAAGAAATACTTTTGAAAAAGATTATAAATGATATACCAACTATCATAAAAAGTAAATATATTCAAAGTATTAATACATATCAAAGACATCATTTATTAATTAATGATCAAGGACATAATGGTCATATATCAATATTTTTAAATAACATAAAAATATTTTCAATTAGTAATGAAAATTATTATAAATCAAGTTTTTATGGTTTATATGTTCAATCTGGGTACGCAGCATTTGATACATTCCAAATTGAAGCACACAAAAAAAATTTTAATGGAATAAATATAAATAAATAAATAAATACATATACATATATATATATATATATATATATATATATATATATATATATATATAGATATAGATATAGATATAGATATTCTTATTTGTTATGGAAATATACACATTTAATAATTTCAGATTTTCTTCCTACCTATAGGTTCTATCCTTTAAAAACATATATATAAATGGACAAATTATATCACTTTTTAATAACAGTGTGTTATTTATAAATTCATTTTTTTTTTTTTTTCAACGTATTTGTTAAAATATTCATTTATTTATTTATTTTATTATCATTTTATTATCATTTTATTATCATTTTATAATTCGTTGTTAATTGGAACCAGAACCAAACTTTTCGAATTGTCCACAGTTGGCGTATATTTTGCCTCATTTGTTTTCTTGAACAACTGAAATATTTTAAAACATAATTTGCTCACATAAAATAATATGGAAACAATTAATTTAATTAGCTGTAAAATAATGTATATATATATATAAATATATATAATAATAATAATAATAATAATAACATTACACATGTATCTTTCAAATATATATATATATATATATATATATATATTATTTATACCGTGAATATTGCCCTCAGGAGACCCAACCTTCTCATTGTAATATACACACAAATACTTACAAAAAAAAAGAATGAATACCATACATATCTTGTATCGCTTTCAGCTCTAAAAATATATATATATATATATATATATATATATATGTATATCCAATATGAAAACAATTATTAATTTTATGCATTAAGAAAAAAAAATTACTTTTTTTTTAAGGAATATATAAGCTTAGCACTAGACCTTATCTTCATTTCAAAAACTTGCAAAAGAAAAAACATACATATATATATATATATATATATATATATATATATATATATAATAATAATATAATAATAATAATAATAATAATAATAATAATAATATTTTTATATTTTCTTACTGTTAAATATTTCATCCTGTTTTTTCAATTTCTGTGATGATTCTATTAACTCGGATTTTACATTTTTCATTCTATTAATTTCATCTATCATTAATTTTTTAGTGTCTTTCAAATTTATGTCTGTTAACTTATTTTTATTATCATCATTACTCGTAAAATTAATATCACTATAAAATATAAAAATTAAAATATATAAACATATCAGTATATATATATATTATTTACATCATTTCATTTCTTTTTTTTTTTTTTTTTTTAATTACCTAATTTTTCTATTTAAAAAGTTTTCCATACATAAACGATGATAATCATTTGCTCTTCCATTCCACCATACACTCAATTCTCTTTTATAACTACACATAATAAAAAAAAAAATATACATATATATATATATATATATATATATATACAATTATTTTATGAATGTTATATTACTTGTCTATATTTTTTAAGTGATATTCATATTGCTCTTTCAAATTTGGAGAAATAAATTCTGAACATGTCAAGTTATTATCACATTCCGTTATTAAATTTGAATAATCCACAATTCGTTTTGATACTCTACCTCGAAACTAAAAATTTTAATTAAAATGATATAGATATAATATTGAAAAGTTCATAAATGAATAAATAAACCAATAAATAAATAAATATATATATAATTAGATCTTATAATAATATATATTTTAAAAGGTTTATACATTAACATAAAATGTAAATTCAAACATTTAATATTCTCCATAATGAATATACATATAATAGAATAAATAAAATCGGATTAACAAAAAAAAAAAAAAAAAAAAAAAATTATATATTATATATATATATATATAAATATATATATATATTTTATAATTTCATGAACTATTATTACTAATAAAAGGGCATCATGATCATTCAATGTTTCTTCATATGAAAATAAGTTTTTCAAGTTTTCATCCACCAATCTCATTTGGTTTATTATAGAATTTATTTTATTTATATTACCATCTACATTTTTATTATTAATATCTAAACTTGTTTTAAAGTTATGACTCATTTTTTTTTTTTTTTTCTTTTTTTATAAAGTAATATTTTTTATATTCATGGTATGCAAAGAAAAAAAAATATATAATTCCTTCCAAAAATAAAATTACTTTTTATTTTTTCATTTTTTTAAAATTTAAAATTTAAATTAAAATAATATAAAAAATATATTATTTACCTATATGTATTTAATTATACATATATATTCTTTTTTGAAAAAAATAAATATTGATAAACTTTATGAGATCAAAAATAAAATATAAGTTCCCTAAATGTATGTATGTAAATATATATTACCTTTTAAATATTTGAAACATATATCTTTATATTATATATACATATTAATTATATTTTAATATATTAAAATGATTTAACATTAAAATATTATATTAATATTTCTTTTTTTCTTATAATGTGAATATATATATATATATATATTTATATATAAAGAAATGATAATATCCCAGTAAATAAAAATTAAAGAATGCATAACAATTAGAAGAATTAGAATGAAACTTTAAAAATGTTTATATATTATTTAGAAAGAAGCGAAAAAAAAAGAACAAAAAATTACAATAAATATATTTCATAATATTTATTTTTTCTTATATGAACAATTTACATTGTCAATCTTATTTAAAATTGGATTATTGTAAAATGTTTTATATTTTATTTTCATTAAACTAAAAAAAAATAAGTGAATAAAAAAAATAAAAAAAAAGTTAAATATATAATATATTTACCTACGAATAATTATAAAATAAATACATTTTATATAATATAAATTGTAAATAAATAAAGAGCAATATAATTATTGCGTAAATATAAAATAGAAAAAAAAAAAATAAATAAAATAATAATAATAAAATATAATAATTAAATAATACTAACAAAATGATAAACAAATATATAATTATGTGTTCTGTCCATTAAATGGTATGTTATATGGATGTGCATATATTTCTTTTTATAAAGTATACACATTTTTCTTCGTTTTCTTTGAATTTATTTTATGTACTTTTTTAAAAGTATTTTTCCAAATAAAAAAAATTTGTAACTTCACAATACATATATAAATAAATATATATATATATATATATATATATATATATATATATATATATGTAAAATTTTTTATGAATCACTTAATATCGTTATCCTTTGGTGTTTTATGTTTTATGCTTTTATTTGAGTTCTTACTTTTAAGACATGTTCCGTTAAGCTCAGGTAATGTATTATTAATAAAATCACCATTCTTTTTATTATTAATAACTTCATAATTTATATTGTCCTTATTTATATTGTCCTTATTTATATTGTCCTTATTTATATTATCATTTTTTATATTATCATTCTTTATATTATCATTATTTATATTATCAGCAGTGTTAATTTTTATATTAATATTCATATCCTTATTGTTAGGTAACTCTTTTTTTTTACTCTTAAAATTGTAATTATCAAAATTTAATAAGTGTTCCAAATAAAATAATATTTTTTTTTGTACATACACATATTTACTCAAGCAAAATAAATAATTGTCTTTATTCATTAAAGGGTCAATCATATCTTCAAAATGAAATATTGTTTTATTATTTTGTTCTTTTGAAAAAATACATGAAGCATATTTATCATTCCTACTAAACAAAGGATAGGAAATATTATTATTATTATTATTATTATTGTTGTTGTTGTTGTTGTTGTTGTTGTTTGTTATATTTGTGTTAACATATTTTTCATAGAAATCTTGATTTTTTAAATTCTGATGTTCTAAGGATAGTATATTACGCGGTACTATTTTTGTATTGTATTCAATATTTTTTATGTTGCCATTTATATTGTTTATATTATTTAAATCGTTTTTATTCTGTATATATTGATTTAACATGTTTTCTTCAGTGTTATTTTTATGAAATAATAAGTTACTATTATAATTAGATCCATTTATATTTATTTTATTCCCTTTATTTATAAAATAATTGAGTTTAGGATCAGTATTATTTGCATCATTATTAATGGTAATGGACGTATTATCATATGTCACAATATTAGTAGTATTCAAAGTTGATGTGACATTATTTGCATTTGTTGTACTATTTTTTTGTATTATATCTAAATTATTATTACAAATAATAATGTTATTATTACTGTTGATGTTATTGTTACTTTGGTCATTTAATATTGATTTAGTTTTATCATGATGTATATTATTATTCGTTTGAAGAGTAAATTGATCTCCCATATTGTCTAGTAATATATGCGAATTTATATAATTTTCATCCATATTTAAATTTTCTTGCTCTTTTTTTTTCCTTCTCTTTCTTTTCCTCTCCCCATTCAATTCATCATACATCCCATTAAAAAGTGAATCATCATAAATTTGGTTATTACAAAATAAGGATGTATTAAAATCAGCAACATTTTTTAAATCTCTTTTTCTTATATCCAGTTTTATTGGTATACGAGTTCTTCCTGCTAAATAATTTGAAACATCCTCTTCATAATTTTTTTTCAATGTTAAGGATGCTTCAACAAAATCATTAAATGCATATGAAAGATCACAATAGTTAATATCATGATTATTTATATTATTTTCGTCTACATACTTTCTATCTACCCACATACGATTACTTCTTCCTCTTCTTTTAATTAGTACAACGTTTTTATATTCATTAGGATTAATTTTTAGTAAATTTTTTTGTTCTGGATGCATAATATAATGTTTCAATTTTTTATTTATTTTTTTATTATAAATTGAATCTCTATAATTATAATGTGAATGTGTCTCGATCTTATTATTCAAATATTCATCCATATTATCATTCATATATTCATCAATATTATTATGATTCACATAACCATCTTCATTAGCGTCTATATTATAATTTTCATATTCATTTTCATCATAATAATATTTATTATTATTTTTATTGTAATGATGATGATATGAATTTTTATAATATTTATCTTTTTTAAATTTTTTATAAATTTTTTCAATTTTATAATCTTTAAAATAATTCCACATAGGACATACATATGTTTTATCTTGAATTTCATTAATTCTTTGATCAAATAATATAGCATTTAATTGTAATAATAACAGCTTCTTTTCATCCCTTTGTTTGATTTTTCTTAAGATTCGATCTAGTCTTCTAAAATCTTGAATTAATTCTTGCATTTTTATAATAATTTCACTATTTTTTTTTTTATGTTTTCTTAAAGTCATTTTTTCTTTAACTCTAGGTCTGAATACAGAATAATGAGGTAAACTGTTTTGTGAATTATTCCAGAACATACGTAATAATGGTCTTCCTAATTTTTTTCTTTTATTTTTCCAGTACGTATAAATATCTTTTATAACGTTACTTTTATAATTTAGTTTTAAATCACTTGCTGCCTTTAATGCTTCTTTAAAATTTATTTCTTCCTTATTATCTGAATTTCCTGTTAATTTCTCAAATTTATCTATTAATTTACTGAAGCTTTCATCATTCACATGTATATTTAAATAAGAGTTTAATCCTTCTAAAAATATCTCATCTTCTTTTAATAAATCATAGTGTATAATACTTCCATCGCTTAATTTAATTCCTGTCACTTGATCTTTATATAATTCATATCTTATATAATGTGATGGTTTCTCAAATTTTGTAATACTATATTTTTTTTCATCATCATAATCGTAATTATTATTATTATTATTATTATCAGATAATGATTTATTCTTTTCTGTATCATAATTTATATTATCTTTTCTTTTTTCATCATCATTTATATTATTTTTATTCTTAATTTTTTTTTCCTCTTCACTATCCTCACATATTTTAAATCTTGGAATAACAATATTTCTTTTTTTCTTTTCAACTTTTACTTCATTATTTTCTAATAAACTTTTTATCTCATTAATTTCATCCACTGATGGACTCTCTTTATTTATTAATTTTCTTATATCATCATTACATTTTATTATAAGTAATTTTTTGTTAATATCTATTGGTTTGATTTTGTTATTCTTATGATTACTTCCTCCTTTTGTCATTTCAAAATGTATAAAATAAAAATAATATCATTACAAAAATTTTGTTCACACATAAATATATGTTACACTTGTCTACATATATATATATATATATATATATATATTTATTTATTTATATATTTATTTATTTTATTATTATTTTTTTTAAATAAAATTATACACAAACCACAAAAACAAAAATTACGCTTCTCTCATTATGTTGAACTAGTTTATAAGAAAAAAAATAAAAATAATAATCACTTTTTCTAATTTGTTCTTATATAAATATATACACAAATTAATGAAAAAAAAAAAAAATATATATATATATATATATTTATTTATTTATATCTTTTTTTAGTAATTCAAAATATGAGATGGTAATATACATATTTATATATATTTAATATTTTGTATAAATAAATGTAGCTATAATTTAACATAAGTATAATAAAATGTACAATGTATGTATATTATCAATTATAAATATATAATAACTTTTTTCATATACCATATAACATTTTAAATTGTAATATATAATAAAATATAAAGATAAACGTAAGTATATATATATATATATATATATATATAAATTAATTATCTTTATCAATAAGATAAAAATAAAAAAAAATTATGATATATATACTTTTATTGAAAAGTATAGACACACATATGATATATATATATATATATATATATAGAATGTATATTAAAAAATATATATAAATATTTAAATATTGGTCTATAATTTTCTTTATAATATATGATAATCCTATAGGGTTAACAACTTTGCTTCTTTGTCTCCCTATAATTTTATTAACACAAGGTAATGAATATATATATGTATGTATATATCAATGAAAAATAAGAACTTCCATAATCTCTTTAGAAATCATAGAAAAAGAAAAAATATAAAATGAAAATATGAAGAGTATTATACTATATATATAAATATATATATAATGTATCGGAATCTTTATATTATTAAATTAGATATATATATATATATATATATATATATATAATATAGTAATTATATTATTAATAATATAATGTGGCTTTCTTAATTTAATATATATAGTTTATTTTACTTTATATATATATACATTATATATATATATATTATATATTTATATATATTATATATATATTATTTATATATATATTATATAATATTATATTCTTATTAAAAAATATATATATTAACATATATAAATTTTGTTCAAATTAAAATTTAAAATAATATCTTTTTTACAAAATTTCTTAATATATATATATATATTCATTATTATAACAAATTCATATTTTATTAAATTATTATAAATATATATTTTATTATAAATTATTAAGATATAATGTCATATATTTTTTATATTATACTACAATATATATATAATAATATATATCAATAAGTATTATATATAATATAATATATATATATATATATATATATATATATATATATCGTATAGTATAGTATTAAATTAAATATATATATAATATAATATAATATATATATATACATAAAAAAATATGGGTTTTAATATATAATATGATCTTTAATTTTTTTAATTTTTTTCTATATATTTTAAATAATATTATATATATAAAAGCATTTACATATATAATTAATATATGAGTTTTATAATGAAGTATTATATATAATATATTTATATTATATTTAAAACATATATTGAATATAAAATAAAATATATATGTATCTTTTAAATTATATATATTTATATTATATATATATATTATATATATATATATATATATATATAATATATATTAATTGAATTTTTTTTTTTTTTTTTTTTTTTTTTTTTTGCATTTTAAAGGTCCACAAAATAAATAAATATATATTTATATATATAATATATAATACCTTTTTTTTTTTTTTTTAATAAATTCATATATTAAATATATTCAATTAAATTATATATATATTTATGTATATTAAAGGGGCAAACTAGTATTTTTAATTTCTTTAAATGAGTAAATGTAAAAAACAAACTAAAAAATATATAAAATATATTTTTTAAACATATATTAATATGAAAAATATATATTTATTTTTTCCCTTCTTTTAAATTATATTTACCTTGATAATTATATTTTTTCATTAATTTTAAAGTGCTCAAAAAAAAAAAAATATATATATAATATATATCAATATATTAATAATTATAAAGATCTTTTTATTTGTATAATCAAATTCTCCAATATTTTATTTTATTTTTATATCGTTTTTATTATTTATTTATTTTATTTTTATGTTATTTTTTTCTTTATAAAAATTCATAATGTACTTTTATCAAAAAAGTACTAAAAATAAAAAAATAAAAAAAAAAATTATAAAAGGGGAGTTTTAAACTTTTTAATTATTTTCAGCTGTAAACTTTAAGATGCATAATCTTTTCACTTTTGTAGAATTATGTAAATATATATTTATATTATCCTATATTTAATAAAATGGTTCCTTGTATAATTCCCTTTCCCTAAATATTTTCACAATGGGAAACACATAATTCTGGCATTGTCCTCATTTTATTATAAATATATATAAAATTTAAATACAAAATTGTTTCTCTTTTAAAATATTTTAAGTTATTAAAATATAGAATTTAAGAATATTGTTTCCACATATGTATATATATATATATATATATATATATATATATATATATACATATAATTATTTATTTATTCCTTACACGAAATATACCATAAGTTATATACATTCTGATTAAATATAAGTAAAATCATTATATTATTATTATAAATTATATTTTCCTAAATACGTACTGAAAAAAAAAAAAGCTCTTCAATTTTTTGGATAAGTCAATTTATATATATATTATATATATATATATATTTATTCATTTATCTATCATTTCAATTTATTATAATGTTAATTTATTACGTTTTCCCCTTCCCCCCTTTTTTTTTTTTTTTTTTTTGATAGTAACATTTTTTAAGATATGTCATTTTTTTTTTCAGTATGTATTTCTGTTTATTATAGTGTTATTTATTTATTTTTTTTATTCTTTTTTTTTTATGATACCTGTATATAGTTTACAAAATATAAAATATGATAAAAATTATATATGTTTACCAAACATTAAAATATAAAATCAGATTAGTATTAAAAAATTATTTATACGTATAATAAAAAGACTTCAGCTAATATAAATATTCAACATAAAAATGAAAAAAATATATGTATATTAATATATATATATATATAATATATATGTGTATATTTATATGTATTTATAATAGTAATTATAAAAATGTTTGTATTAATAATCATTACAAATTTATAGAATACATAAATATATATTTTTACAACTTCATAATATAGAATAAATAAAAAGAAAAATTAATAAAAAAGATATTTCTTCGTAATATAATTTTTAAATAAGAGAACTAAATAAAATATTATGTATTATATATATATATATATATATATATTTATTTATTTATTATTATATTTTTGCACATCAATAATTATATACAATATATATATATTTTTTCTTTTTTTTTTTATTTATTTTTATATATTAAGATCCATCTACATATTAAATATATATTTTTTTTCTTTTCATTAAAGAATTTATATAAAATAAAATATGATATAATTATATATACTTGAAATGATGTTATGGTTATTAAAATATGTATATATTTATTTGTATTATATAATATAAACATATAAAATAAATAAATATATAAATATATATATATATATATATGTTCCTTTTATTTTTAATTTTTATTATGTAAATTGTATTTTAATTTGTCAAATTATATTTTCTAATTCTAAAGATAAAATAAATATAACATGAGCGCGTCCTCTTTGCATATATATGAATATATTTATGTTATGTATGTATACATTCATATAAGTTATGTATACTTTTTTTTTTTTCTTAACAAATTTGTATAATCGGGGCAATTAAATTATAAGCTTAGCAATAATACATATATTATATTATACTATACATATATATATATATATATATATATAAGTGCATAATATTGTAATATTATATTATATATATAATATAATGCTTACTGAAAAAATAAAAAAATAAAATCTATAAATTTATATATATTAAATATATTTATATATAATATATATATATAATATTTATCCTATGGAATTGTATCACTATAATAAAAAAAATATACATGAAATATATATATATATATATATATATATATATTTTATTTATTAATTTTTACACTGTATTATATAAATATTATTGGGAAGAATATATGTAAATATATCGATATATTAATTATATTACAATAAATATATACGATATTTAAATAAGTTAAATTATATAAACAAGTAAAATAAAAAAAAAGAAAAAAAAATAGGAAAAATAATAATTATGGAAAGGAAATCTAAGAAGAATTCAAAAAGTGAAAAAACAGAATCTGCTTCAAAAAAGAAAAAGAAAAAGAATGATGACACGAGTGACCCAGAAGAAAATGAAAAAAAAATAAATGAGGTAAAAGATGGTTCTTTATTACATGAAAGTAATACAACAGAAAATAATGTAAATAATAATAATAATAATAATAATGATAATAATAATGATAATAATAATGATAATAATAATAATACCTATTATGATAACCAAAAGAATAACCTATTGTATAAAAAGAGAAATAGGGTGTGCCCATATCTACGTACCATTAATAGAAACCTTCTGGATTTTGACTTTGAAAAACTGTGTAGTATCAGTTTATCAAATTTACATGTATATGCATGTTTAGTATGTGGTTTATATTTTCAAGGGATAGGAAAAGGGACTCATGCTTATACTCATTCATTGGAAAAAAATCATTATGTATTTATAAATTTAGAAACATGTAAAACTTGTTGCATTCCTGAAGGTTATGAAATTGTAGATGCTTCATTAAATGATATAAAGTATTTTTTAAAACCTACATATAACAAGGAACAAGTAGAGCATTTATGTTATAATTCTGTATTAGGAAAATCGTTAGATGGTGGTGATTTCTTACCAGGATTAGTAGGTTTAAATAATTTAAAAAATACAGATTATTGTAATGTTATTATACAATTAATATGTTCTATTATACCCTTACGTAATACTTTATTATTATATGAATGTAAGGAAAATATAGCCAAAAATATAATAGTAGTACTATCTGATTTAATAAAAAAAATATATAACCCCAGAAATTTTAAAGGGGTAGTTTCTCCTCATGAATTTTTACAAGCAGTAGGAATTGAATCAAATAAAAATTTTAAAATTGGTACGAAAAAATATCCTCTTGATTTTTTTTTATGGTTACTAAATAAAATTTATAGACATTCTAATAAAATATTAAAAAAAAGAAAATTATCGACTCTTAAAAAAAAAACAGGAAACATGAAAAGAAAACTAGAAGACAATGAACATATTTCAAAAGAAGAAAAAAAAGATGTTCATGATAAGGAAATATATGATGAAATGAACAAATTAGATAATACAAGTAATAAAAAAAAGGAGAAACATAAATGGACATATAGTAATATTAATATAGTCGATTATTGTTTTGATGGGGAATTAATTATCAAAACAATAAAAGAAGAAGGAAATGAAGAATCCCAAGAAAACCTGGAATTAAAATTTAACGAATCAGATAATGATTCAAAAGATTATTTAAAAAATATAAACGAAGAAGAAGTAGAAGAAAAAAATAAACAAAAAAATGATTATCAAAATATATATAATAATACCTTTTTAAATCTCATAAAAAAAAATAAAAATTACTTAATTGTAAAAATTCCTTTTCGTACACTGTCATTAAAGTTACCAAACGCTCCAGTATTTAAAAGTACAACAGAAAGTAATATAATACCACAAGTATCTATTTTTGAACTCTTATCAAAGTTCGATGGAGAAACAGAAACCTTTCTACAAGAACATTTTAAAATACCGAATACATTAATAATATCTAAATTACCCAAATATCTAATATTTACTATTGAACGTTTTTCAAAGAATAACTTTTTTATAGAAAAAAATGGAACAATAGTAAATTTTGTTATTAAAAACCTTGATATGAAAGATTATGTACATGAAGATTTCCTAAGTCTAAATCCTGTAACTAAATATAATTTAATTGCAAATATTTTTCATACAGGTACAGTAAACCAAGGTTCTTATAAAATTCATGTATTAAATCAACCAACAAATGAATGGTATGAAATTGAAGACTTGCATGTTATATCTATTTTGCCTCAATTAGTTTTATTGCCTGAATCATGTATTCAGTTATATCAGCGACAGGATGTTAAATTAAATGGGGACATATAAAATATAAATATATATATATATATATGAATCTTATTATGTAACTTATTTTGTGTGTTAATTATGGTTTATATATTCACTTTGTTTTATTTTTATTGTATTATTATTTTATTTTATTTTTTTTTTTTTTTTGTTACACACATGACGTATTTTTTATTTTACATTATCTATTTATAATTCTTTTTAACATTTTTTATATTTTTTATATTTTTTATATTTTTTATGTTTTTTATATTTTTTATATTTTTTATATTTTTAATAATTTTAATAATTTTTAATATTTTTTTTTTTTTTTTTTTTTTTTTTTGTCTCATTGATAACTAGAAAAAAAATTATATATTAAAATATATTATGTACATATATATATTATATATATTATATTACTATTTTAAAACAAATTAACTCCTAATATATTCATCACAAAAAAGAATATATGATATCCAAAAAAATTACCATTAAAAGAAAAAATTATATAATATATATATATATATATATATAATATATGTATGTATATTTCTTTTTTTGTAAGGTCATTATTAAAAAATATGTATTATTATATATTACTATATTATATATGTAATATATATATATATAATACCATGCGTGTAATTCTTTATGTGTTACTATTATTTTATTTTATTTAATAAAATTCAAAACTCACTAAAATTTTTTAAAATATTATATAATATATATATATATATATATATATAATATTTATTATTATAATTTTTTTTAAGACGATATATATGTTCACCATTTTGTTTTTAAAGACAAAAATGAACTTGCAATATATTTTTTTCTCCATACTATATTTAGTGTATAATAAAAAAGAAAGGAATATTTTATAATCAATATTATATATTTTATATATCATATATTATATTATACATATGTGCAAAATAAAATATAAGAATTTCATATGAATACATATATATAAATACCAATTATAATAAAAAATAAAAATATTACATATAATATTATATATATAGTATATTTTACATGAATTTTTTTTTTTTTTTTTTTTTATTTAAATGTACATATAAATATATATTTTTATATATATATGATTAAAATTGGGGACATATAATAACTTTTTTCATATAAATACATATATATAATATATATATATATATATATATATATATATATATTTATATATATATATATAATATACATATATTATCATATTATTAATGTTTCTATCCTTAAATAAAATATACATTAATATTGTAACTGATACACATACTGTTCGACAAAAGATGAAATTTTTAAAAGGGTTTATATGTGTGTATTATGAATGAAATATATATATATGTATATAATTTTCTTTATATATATATATATATATATATATAATCTTGATTTTTTTTTTTTTTTTTTTCTTCTTCACTTCCTTACTAGTATTAATAAGATATAGTTTTTTGAATTTAATGATTTAAAATCATATTAGGATTTTTAAATGATTTGATGTAATATAAATATGTACATATAAACTATATATATATAATATTTATAAACATAATATATATATATATATATATATATTTATTTATTTATTTATTTTTATTTATTTTTATTCCTTCGTATCGTACCTCTTTTATATTAATTGTGGTAACTTCTTCATATATATTTTTTCAAGCTCATTACACATTTATGTATTTATAAAATATATACAAAATGGGTACACCAAGAAGAAGATTAGGACAACAGAATAACAATAATAATAGTCCCTTTGCATTAAGTTCTTCTAATATATTTGGGTCGAACAATGAGATATTTGGAAGCAATTTCATGCATACTCCTATGTCGAGTAGGAGGACAAAGAACAGTAAAAGTTTTTTAAATAGTATGTTGAATGAATCAAGATATTTAAATCAGAGTAATGCAGGTTCTCAATTTATAAAATATGGACATACTCCTTTAGCTATTAGAAGAATAAAATGCGCAAGAGCTGATATTGGAGATGTTGGTAGAGAAGCTTTTATGGAAGATGTTGAATCGGGTCGTTTACCTCATTTTATTGATAGTAATTTAGAACAAATAAAAGAATTATTTAATCAATTTTTTGATGAATTTAATATTACAAATTATAGTGATGTTTTAGATTTTACGGATGAAGATCGTAGTATAAGTGAATATATTTTATTACATCGTGATAATTTAAAAGTGTATTTAGCTTATTATGGTTGGAAAATGATAAAATTTATTGAAACAGGAAGGCAAAATGAATGTAGATTAAATAATACTAATTATGAAGATGACGATGAAAATAATGAAAATTCTGAAGGCATACGAAACTTAGAACATATTAAATCTTTTGAAATTGATTTGACACATATATTTTTTTTTAATAAAAAATTATATAAGTTAATTATTGAATATCCATCCGATTGTATTAGTGAAATTGATAAAATTATTAGTACAAAATATAATTCTCTTTTAGCCTTAGTTTTAGAAGGAGATACCAGATCAAGTTCTTCTGATAAATATCCATTAAGTAGTACTAAGCAGGATTATTGTAGAGTTCGATTTTTTAATAAGAAACATAAAGATACACCTCGCAAATTAGGACCTAACCAAATTGAAACCTTAGTTTGTGTTAAAGGTGTTATTATTAGATGTTCTAATATTATTCCAGAAATGACCATGGCAGCTTTCAAATGCACATCTAAAAAAAGAATAGGTGTTAATAATTATGAAAAGTGTAATGAAGAAGTTTATGAACATGTGATTCAAGGAGAAGTACAAGAACCAGTCACATGCTCTAATTGTAATAATAAGAACACTTTTGAACTATGGCATAATAATTGTTGTTTTTCATCAAAACAATTAATTAAATTAAGTGAAGTTACTGAACATTTGAAACAAGGAGAAACACCACAATCAATTTCTATTTATGCATATGATGATTTAATAGATTATACTAAACCTGGAGATACAGTTGAACTAACAGGTATATTAAAAGCTTCACCTGTAAGGTTAAATCCAAGATCTAGATGTTATAATAGTGTACATAGAACTTACATAAATGTTATTCATATAAAAAAAGAAAATAAACAGAAAATGAAGTTAACGGAACAAAATGATACTGCTAATATTATATTAAAAAGAAATGAAGATGGTACAGTAGAGGAAAATTTTGAAAAATTAAATGAACAAGGAAATTTATTATTTACAACTGAAGTTATTCAAAAAATGGAACAATTAAGTAAGGATCCAAATATATATAAAAGATTAGTAGATTCAATAGCTCCATCAATTTATGGAAGAGATGATATTAAGAAAGGTCTCTTATGTCAATTATTCGGTGGTAGTAAAATAACAGATAAATATAATAATAAATATAGATCTGAAATACATATCTTATTATGTGGTGATCCATCTACAGCTAAATCACAACTTTTACACTATGTTCATAAATTATCACCAAGAGGAATATATACAAGTGGAAAAGGTAGTAGTAGTGTAGGTCTTACAGCATTCATTTCAAAAGATTCAGAAACAAAAGAATATATTTTAGAATCAGGAGCAGTCGTATTATCAGATAAAGGTATTTGTTGTATTGATGAATTTGATAAAATGGATGACTCAGCTAGAGCCATTTTACATGAAGTTATGGAACAACAAACAGTAACTATTGCAAAAGCCGGTATTGTTGCTACACTTAATGCCCGTACATCAATTTTGGCATCAGCAAACCCTATTAATAGTAGATATGATAAAAATAAAGCAGTTGTTGAAAATATTAATTTACCACCTTCCTTATTTTCTCGATTTGATTTAATTTATTTAGTTATAGATCAGGCTAACGAAGAGGAGGACAGAAAGCTAGCTACTGTACTCTGTAAAAATTTTTCCTACAATCCAGAGGAGGACGATCAGGAAGACCAAGAGGAAGATGAACCTAACTATTTTACACAACAAAGGGCTAGAAAATCAAAAGGAACAAGTAGAAAAAATGAAGGTGAAAATCATTATAATGATGATAATGATGATGATGATATAAGTAATTACCTTAATGATAGTAATGATGCACAAAATAAAAGAGGCAGTTGGGCTAATGTAAATATATCATATGATGAATATAATAATAGTTCTAATAAAAAAACGTCAAAGAATTATTTAATTGATTCAAATACATTAGCTTTATATATAGCTTATTGTCGTATAACATGTAATCCTATCATCTCACTTGAAAGTAAAAAAATTATCATCGATGAATATATCAAAATGAGATGTAAAGAAGGAACCAAATCTCCAACAGCTAGTCCAAGACAACTAGAAGGATTAGTAAGATTAAGTCAAAGCTTAGCAAAAATGAAATTAAAGCGTGTAGTATCACCAGATGAAGCAAATGAGGCCGTGAGATTAATGAATATAGCTACCTTCCAAAGTTTAATTGATCCATTAAGTGGTAGAATAGATTTTGATCAAGTAAACTTAGGACAAACTTCTCAACATAAGAAAAAATCAGATCTTATAAAAGATATTATTATGAATGCTTTAGTTTTAAAAAATATGACAAAAGATGAATTATTAACACATTGTCATGAAACTATAATGAACGATCCAGAACATACAGCATCTATGGATAGAAAATCTTTTGAAGAAGCTTTTTATGATCTTGAAAAATCCCAGGAAATTACACGATTGTGTTCAGGATTATATAAGAAAAAGTAAAAAAAAAAAAATTCAACACGAAGCAATAAACATAAGAAAGGGATACATAAATATATATTTATGTGTGATTTATTTTATTCTTTTTTCTTTATTATTTTCTTAATATTTTTGTATTATATACATAATTGCGAAGAATATATATATATATATATATATATATAAATTATTTCAATGTATATCATCATAATTTTTTTAAAAATATAATATATGTATATATTTCTTTTTTTAAACGTACATTGTATTATCACGTAATTATTTTTATTTTTAAAATATATGCATATATATATATATATATATATATATACATATAATAGAGTGAATATTTTTTCTTTTATATTTTCATTTATCGTTTTACTAATATCTTAATATTATTAAAAGAAAACAAATATATAAAAAAATATATATATAAAAACAAAAATAAAAACATCCAGAATATTTATTAAAATAAAGTTCTCTCTATATAAAAATATTTTTAAAACAGTTTATATATATATATATATATATATATATATAAAAGGTGTGAAATATAGTGTAAAATAAATATTAAAGTAATAATATATATAATATAATATAAATATATAAGATTATACAATATTGTAATTTTTATATTAATATTTAACACTGAAAATTAGATAATAAAAATTAATATGTATCTCATATGACATTAACAGAACACAAAATATTTTTTTTTTTTTTTTTTTTTTTTTCAAAGACATAGAAATTTTAATAATCGAATAATATATAAATAAATAGATAAATCTATAAATTTGTTGTCATAAAAAATTTTATAATATATTATATTTTTTTTTTTTTTTTTTTTTTTTGTTATAATTTTCAATATTATTGCAGGTACTCCTCCATAAATAATATAAAATATAATTCTATACTTTTATTTATTTAATAATTATATATATATATATATATATAAATTATATAATTATTTTATTATTTTTATATTTTTATTTTATTTTATTTTTTTTGTGTATATAATTTTTTAAAAGAGAATTCCCTACCTCATAGTATTTTCCATAATTGATAAAAGAAATAAAAAAGTGAATGAATTTAACATCATATAGGAAAATATATAAATTTATAAGGAAAAAAAAAAAATTAACTTTTTTTCTATTTTATGAATATGGAGTAGTTTTTCCTACTTATATTATTATTTTATATTTTATTAAAAAATATATGTAAGTAATATTATCCCTATTTATTAATTAAAAAAAAATTTGTAGTAATGTATGGAAAATATATGTTTCTAGTAATTTTTTTGTAAGGAAAATATATATTCCATATACCCCCGTGTTTATCCATTTCTTTACACTGTCATATAAATTTACAATAAAAATTCAAGTATAAAAAAAAGAAAAAAAAAAAAGAAAAAGCAATTAATAGCATATAAAAAAAAAGATATATATATATATATATATATAATAATAATAATAATAATAATAATAATAATATAATAGTTATATAATTATTATTATATGAAACCTAATAAAATATTTATATATATATATATATATATATATATATTTAGTAAGATGATATAAGAAACAGTTAACATATTATAGTAAATAAAAAATAAGAAAAGAGGAAAACGAATAATAAATGGAAGAAATATAGATATTAAAATTACCCCCTTATTTTCCTCATTTCACAAATAACATATACTAACAACATTAATATAATACATGTACAAGTTTTATCATTATATACATATATATAATAAAATCACAAATGGAAAAAAAAAAAAAAAAACGAACTTTATATATTAATATTATATGTAATAAAAAATATATGTATATAATAATAATATATATATATGTATATATATATATATATATATATAAATATATGTATAAATAATATTTATGTTAACAACCTTTTTTTTTTTTTCTCTTTTTCTATAATTATATAAAACAAAGAAAAAAAAAAAAAAATTATTTGTTATATATATATATATATAATAAAATATATATATAAGATACACAGTATATTTTTTTTTCTTTTTTGTTTTTTTTTATTATCGAAATTTCGTAATACTAATAATTCTGTTTATGAACGAAATGTTTTCGATATAATTTTTTTATTAGTGCTAATTTTTCTACACCCAACTTTTAATTTTTTGTAAAATTATATATATTCATAATATTAAATATATATATATAAATATATATATATATATATATAATAATATATTTGAATATAATATATAAATAATATATTAGAATATAATATAGGAACAATATATTTGAATATAATATATAAATAATATATGAGAATATAATATAGGAATAATATATTTGAATATAATATATAAATAATATATGGTAATATAATATAGGAATAATATATTTGGATATATATATACATATATATATATATATATATATATATATATATATATATATATATATAATATAGTATAATATTTTACATATATATACATTATACATAAACTTATACATAAATATATATAAGTTTTTATATTTAAAGATATATAATGTCATATATACATATATATATATATATTTGTACACACATTAAAAAAAAAAAAAAAAATACACTACTATAATAATATGTTACGTAATAGCTTTATATACTTTATTATGTATGTATATATATTAGTGTTTAAAAAAAAAGAAAAAAAAAAAAAAATTAATATTACAAATAATAAATAATATACATATCAACCTTTTTTTTTTTTTTCTCGCTCTCTTATTTTTTTTTTATGGATTAAATAGAAACATTATTAAAAGAACAGCAATACAATTTTATTTTTTTAATAAGATATATTGTGTTCAGATTAATTCTTTTTCTATTTATTATATATATATTCTATTTATTGCATGCTGCATTAAGATTTTCAATTTTTTTTTTTTCTTTCTTTATATTAATTTTTAAATTTTGGTGAGCTTATGAGATGAAGAATACATGAGCCATATGTATGTATTTGTGTGTGTGCTTAATTTTTAGTTTTCATTTTTAATTCCTTTCATTTTTTTTATTTTTTTATATGTAAGGGGATATTTATTTTATCTTTTGTCAGAGAATATGTAATATTTTTATTTATTTTAAATAGTCTAAAGAATAGTAAATTCATATAATGTATATATATATATATTTTTTTTTTTTTTCTTTTTAAGATAATTTTGAATTTTTACTATTTTCATGAATAATTAAAATAAGATATTATTACCTATATATTTTGTAATGTATGTATGTTTTTTTTTTTTTTTTTTTTTTGTACGTAATATATAATATTCCCTTTTAAAATTGAGCATATTGTGAATATTATTTTATTAAGTTTTGTGATTTGAGTTTTTTTTTTTTTTTTTTTTTTTTTTTTTTTTTTTTTTTTTAATTTGAAGTTATATATATATATATATATATATATATATATATACATGTATATATGTATTCATATGTATAATATATATATATTACCTTATTATTAATTTTTTTTTTTTAATTATTTATATTAAAATAAACTACATCAAAAATATAAGTCTACATTTATTTATCTATTTTTAATATATCTTTTTCTTAATCATTTTATATGTGTATTTGTGTGTGTATACATATAATGTAGAAAAAGAAAATTAACAATATCATAATTCTGTTGAACATTATTATATATTATGAAATATTTTATATATAATTTTTTTTTTTTTTTTTTTATTTATCCTTAATTTTTTTTATATTTATGCCTAAATTATTTTTTTATTTTTTGTTATCTTTAATTTTTTTTTTATTTTTGGTTATCTCTAATTTTTTTTATTTTTGGTTATCTCTATTTTTTTTTTTTTTTTTTTTTTTTTGAGTTATTGCACTACCATATGTGTAATATATATATATATATATACATAATTATATATATTGACTTGTTTTTTTTTTTTTTTTGTATTTTTTTTTTTTTTTTTTTGTGTATCATGTGTAAATATGTATACACACATATATGATCAATATAGGAATACAAAAAAAAAAAAATAAATAAATATCTATAATATATATATATATATATATATATATATATAACATTAAGTGTAATTATATATATATTTATTCATTAAAATATTATATGTATATAAGAGTTTGTTATTTTAATAATAAATTTTTTTTTATGAAGTTACCTTGGTTTTTTTTTTCTATATTTTTTCATTTTGATCATAATTAATATATAAATATTTTTTATTTCATGTGTGTATGAACATTTTCATATAATTGTATTTTTTTTTTTTTTATTCTTTAAAAATTAATTGATTATATGAGAACACCTACAACATATGGATATACATATATATAAGTGTAAATTTTTTTTTTTTTTTGTATAGTCTTTATTCATACTATTACACAAAAAAAAAATATAGAAATAAAATAAGCATATCTATTATATATATTAATGCATTTAAACACTATAAGTTATGTAAATGTATGTGTGTGTATACATATAATTATATATATATATATATATATATATATATTAATTATCTATAAATGTATATTGAAAAAAAAAATTACGTGTATTGAATGAGAATGAAATACATAAAGCTTAATAAAAAAAAAAAAAAAAAAAACATAAAAAAAATACAATAACATAAAAATATATATATATATATATATATGTATGTAAAGCTGTTATATTACTATATGTATGCTTATGTTTATAAGAATATATACTGATACAAATATAATAAAAATTTTCCCTTCCTTTCATTTACCTTAATTTTTTTTTTTTTTTTTTACTTCATAATAAAAAATTTTCATTATTTTACATAATATACTAAATAATTATATATTATATACTTGTTTATATGAATCTATATAAAATAAAATAAAAATAAAAGTAATTATATTTTAATTTTATGCATCTATATTATGATAGTGGCAGTAAGAAAAACTATATGATAATTTTTTTATATATACATAATAGATAAAGGAATATAAGTCATATATATATATGTGAAAATACACCAAGTAGATTTCTATATATTTAGGAATATATGCATTTTTATTAAAGTTGATATTAATTTATACATATGTATAAATATATATTAGACATATATTATATTTGTTATAAGTAATTTATAATGCAACAATAATGTAAGTTGGATAAATTTAATATATGATACATACTTTTTTTTTTTTTTTTTTTTTTTTTTTGAATATTAGATTTATTCTTATGAAGATACATACATATATATTTCTTATAATTATATATTCTTTTATAATATCATAATATATTTTTAAGAATATGTATTTTTTTTTTATATATTTTTTATAATTAGTATCCATTGTAGATGGTTGAAGAAAATATAATATTTTCTATAAACATGTATAAATTATATGATACATACATACATACATATATATATATATATATATATATATTTATTTATTTATTTATTTGTCATTTTAATATGTACAAATATTTTAATGCAATATATTATATAAATAATTTTTATAATTTTTTTATTATTATATACACATATATATACTTGTCTAATTTATTATTCTACTTATCTCTACACATGTTCATATATAGTAATAATAATTTCATAGTTTTAAGTATTATTATTATATGAATAAAAAAAAACTTATTTTTATCTATACACATATATATATATATATATATATATATATGTGTTCTACAAAAAAATACATTAATGTTTCTTTACATTTATAGTTTTTCTCTTTTTTTTAGTGATTTTTTATTAAATGCTTATACTTTTTTTTTTTTTTTATGTAGTAATATTACATATAAATTCATAAAAATTTTTTTTTTTTTTATTTTATATTTATTTATGTATCCTGAAAAAAAAGAAATTAATATATACAGAATATAAGGAATGGTTGTTGCATCATAATATAATGCTCTTGCCCAATAAAAATAAAATAATAAAAAAAATATATATATATAGAAATTTATATATATATATATATATATATAATTGATAAGCTTATTCATTAAAACATTAATACACTGAATATATATATGATACAGAATAATATATATCAAAATTAAAAAAAAAATATATAAAAGAATAAGAAAAAGAAAAATATATATGTAATATATATACATATTTCTGTCGATATGGAAAATTTTTTATATTCTGAGGTAAATTGCATATATATATCAATAAGAGAAAACTATAATTATCTATTAAAAAGTTCATTAATTATATATATATATATATATATATTATAATTATTTTATATTAAATAATTTACAGTAAAAATTATTTTTAGAATAAATCTAACATATATATTTATGTGTTACATGTATATCTGCATATTTGTTGATGCATAGTATTTTTTATTTCTATTAATATATATATAAACTAAAAATTTTATTAATTTATTATTCATTTATAGGCATTTGAAAAATCTATGTACATGTGTTATATATGAGAAAAAAAAAAAAATCACATATATGCATATGTAGAATGATGCAGAAAGAAGAATAAAATATAAAAAAACATATTACCAGTTTTAAGCTTGTGTATGTATTTATCTAAACATATAAAATTATTTTATATATTATATTATAGATTATATATAAAATAAGAATTCTTTTTTTTTTTTTTTTTATATATTATTTAATCAAGTAATCATAGTTTAGCCATATGCTTCTTCAAGAGCATATCTATTATTTGGGTGTAAACTAAATTCAGAAGTTTAACCTTTTTTATATATTTATAATACTCTATATTTATAAAAAAAAAAAAAGATAACGAGAAAAAAAGAAGAACCTTAACAATATTTCGAGGTGGTACATATATATGTATATATATATATATATATATATATATATATTTATTTATTTATTTATTAGAGAAAAAAAAAATATATATATATTATAATAATAATATTATAATATCAATTTATGGTGTTACGTAGTATGTTCCAGAAGTATTTATATAAGTTTCTTTTTTTTTTTTTTTTTTTTTCTTTAAATATATATTCCTCAATAATATATATTTTCGAATTCCGTTATTGTAATAATATTTATCACACATATATAGTGATAAATAGATAGATATATATATTTATATATGTATATATAGTATACGCACACACACTCACATACATAATATATATATATATATATATATATACATATATTATTTGATAAAAAATGAAAGAGAGGAAGAAGTTTTCAAAAGTGAAAGGAAGTAAGAGAAGCCTAGTTGAAAATGATAACTTTTGTTTAAATAATAATAGGAATAATTTTTATGTGGAAAATGATAATAAGAAGAATTTGAAAGAAGAAAAAGAGGAGAGAAAGAAAATATTTACTTCTAGGAATAACGACTGTTTAGTGGAAGTAGACTATAGTAACATGATGAATAATATAAATAAGTATGAAAATACGATATTGAATAATAATAATAATAATAATAATAGTAGGTGTAATAATATTCCTAATTATGATCCAATTATTTATAATAACAATGTTTTAAGTAATGATCCTGTGAATAATATGATGAATAATAATATGATGAATAATAATAGGATGAATAATAATAGGATGAACAATAATAGGATGAACAATAATATGATTAACGATAATATGATGAACGATAATATGATGAATGATAATATGATGAATGATAATATGATGAATGATAATATGATAAATGATAATATGATGAATGATAATATGATGAATGATAATATGATAAACGATAATATGATAAACGATAATATGATAAACGATAATATGATAAACGATAATATGATGAACGATAATATGTTGAACAATAATATGTTGAACAATAATATCGTGAACAATAATATTATGAACAAGAGTAATTTTTCAGAGGTAACAAATTATTCAACCAGTAATCAAGAACCTTTTATTCAAACACACAATATGTATTTGAAAGACGCTAATAACAATTTAAACAGTTGTTATGTTAATACAAGTATGTGTGATAGTATATGTAGTAACATGTCTAATAATGTTAGTAATAACATGGTTGACAATATTACACTTGATCATTCTTGTATGAGCAACAATAGTAATGATCATAATAATAATAGTAATTGTAACTATTATTATAATAATAATAATGATTACAGTAATAATTATTATAATAATATAAAAGGACAAGAAGACCAAAAACAAGGAAAAATAGGAAATGGAAAATTAGTTAATATGGATAACATGTTCAATATAAATGAACACAATAATATATATAGAGAGAGAATAGATTCATTAAATAATATTAACAATACAAATAATTTTAAATATAATAATTATGTAAATATTGTTAATAATGATGATAATAATAATAATACGAATTATAAAAATATGAAAAATCCAACTTTTAAAACTGTAACAAATATGAAATATGCTGAAAATTTATTAAAAGATTCAAATGATATTCATGTTGTAGAAAATGACTTATCCCTTTTTAATCACACATGTGACATAGTATCTAATCTATATAATAATAATAATAATTGTGATAGTAGTAATAATATAAATCATAATAATCCAGTGGTAGAAAATACATCCTTTTTTGGTAGTGAAAATCATACTAATATATATTCACCCAAAAATAAAAAAAAAAATTATAATAATAATAATAATAATAATAATAATAATAGTAATAGTAAACAATTATGCAATTTTAATAATACCAGTTATACTTTTCCTGAACAAAACCATTTTAATTGTGATTTATCCAATAATAATAATTATGCTGTTATAACAAATAAATATAACAGTAACATGAATAACGAATCATATAATTTAAGCACATGCAATAATAATAATAATCATAATAATGATTTTAATCATGCTAATAATAATAATTATAATATACATAATATTAATATAAAAGATATAAATGTCAATATAAAATTAGAAAATTATTTTAACGAGGTATTAAATAATAATAATAATACTAAGGAATATATAAATAATACTTATATGAACAAACACATTGACACACAACATATGAATATTCACTTAAATAATAACATTAAATCTTTAAATATAGATAATAATCTTGAGCATATAAATTTCCCCATGATCGAAACACAACCAAATACACCACATATATTTAATAACATATTAAATAGTAATAATAATAGTAATAATTTTGAATCGGATAGTGTAATATCTAGCATAAAAAAAATTACTAGAAATAACATAACTGATGATTCTTCTGTTATAAGAAATTTATTAAATAATAATCAAATGGATGATCAATTAGTAAATAATAATAATAATAATAATAATTATATTAATAATGATATTAGAAAAATGGATAGAGGAGGAAATGTTAATCTTCAAAATATCCACAAAACAATGGGTGTTGTAACAAATGCAGTTACCAATACTGTATCATCATCCTTAGGTAATGTCTTGGCAAATATAAAAACACCATCTCAACATATGAATAATATGAGTTATTTGGGAAATATGAATAAATATATGAATAAAAATGATGAACAGCTATCTTTTAATAAGGAAGATAATATCATAGGTAATAATAATAATGCTGAAAATAAAAAGAACCATAATATTAATAGTAATGATAATAATAATAATAATAATAATAATGATGATGGTGGTAATAATAATAATAATTATAACAAGAATAACAAAATAAATAATAATTTTAATAGTGATTGGATACGAAAATTAAAAAATTTTGGTGCGTCCTCAGATAATGAAGACGAAAATGAGGAGTTTCCTATTAATCCTAATCATAATTATTATATTAATAATTTTTTATTAAATCAAAATTTTAATTTTAATAAAAATGATAATATAACAGATAATAATAGTAAAATATCTGGTGTAAATTTCATTTCGGAAGACAACGATATGAATCATAATAATATCAACAACAACAACAATAATAATAATAATAATAATAATACCAACAATAATAATAATAATAATAATATCGACAATAATAACAATAACAATAGCAGTAGTAATGATAATAATATGGATACTGCTATGAACAGCTTGAATATGCTAATCCTACCAAAAATTAAAGGAGTTCGTTTTGATAAATCTGGGAGGAGATGGGTAGCTAGCTGGAGCCAGAACGGAAATCAAAAGAGACAATATTTCCCTGTTAAGAAATTTGGTCAGGCACAAGCCAAATATTTAGCTATTTATGCAAGAATACAAGCTGTTAATTGCTTACAAAGGAAACCACATAAACCTAGGATGTCAAAACGATTAAATGAAAAAAAAAAATTATTATTAAATATGGAAGGCAAAGAAAAAAATGAACTTGATAATAATGAGTGTAATAATAATAATGATAATAGTAATGATAATAATAATGATAATAATAATAATAATAACGACAACAGTTATATTAGTAAGAATGGTGATGAAGATGATGATAATGTTGAAGATAATTATAATGATGATGAAAACTGTGAAGATGACGAAAATTATGTTGATATTGATAATAATGATGATGAAAACTGTGAAGATGAAGAAAATTATGTTGATATTGATAATAATGATGATGAATATTATGATATTAATAATAATGATATTACTAATAATGATATAACTAATAATGATAATACTAATAATGATATTACTAATAATGATATTAAGAATAATGATATTAATAATAATGATATTACTAATAATGATATTACTAATAATGATATTAATAATAATAATGATATTACCAATAATGATATTAATAATAATGATATTAAGTATGATGATTATAAAAACATGGATCAACAGAGTGGTGACAATGAATGTGTAGGGATTTTAAATAATGAGTCCCAAAATATAGGGAAAAATATATGTCTAGATATAAAAGATGAATATATGAAAAGTATAACAAATAATAATACACAAACAAAACACCAAGATATAGCAGATGATACTACGAAAATAATAAACACAAATAACATAATTGATAGTAACAATATTGTAAACGACAATGTATGTCTTATAGTGTCTAGTAATCATTTGAAGAATATTCCAGAAGATGAAAAAAATGAAGAAAATGTTACAATACATAGCATGGATGAAAAAAAGGATCAGAGCAATAATTTTTTAAAAGAAAGAAAAAACAAAAGAATGCACAATAATCATGACACCTTTTATGATAACAGTTTTAAAAGAAAGTTATCTGATTATAATGAACAAATAAATAAATCATCTGATGAAGAAAAGGAGATGTCTCAAACAAATTCTTTAAAATATAAATGTGAAGAAGAAAACGATCAAAATTATGATAAGCAAGAAAGAAAAACTCTTCAAAATGATACAAACAAATGTAAAATAATATTTATAAATTTAGAAAGTGCCAAACAGATTGATGAACTAAAAGATTTATCTTTACATAAGGATGACAATAATAATAATGATAATAATAATAATAATGATATAATTAATATAGACAATATAGATAATGTTTTATTAGATGAAATATTAAGAGTACAAAATGCATGTAGAAAGGGAAAAAATAAAGAAATAAAATTAATTTTATTAAATGCAGAAAATAAAATGAGATTGCATTTTGATGAAAAGGATGAAATTAACTATAAGAATGATATTGATAGAATAAAAAATCTAGATGTTAATAAAAAAATTGTATTACTTAATAAATTAAAGGATTATTATAATAATGATACATTTTTAATAGAAGAACATAATGAATTTACTATGTCTAAAATTAATGATGAAGATAGAGAAAACCTTAAAGATGATGTTCTTATAAGATATTATGATTGTCAAGATAATTATAATAGAAATATGAATGGAAAAAATACAGAACATGTAAAGGATATAATAAATGAAAAAAAAAAGGAGGGAAACATTTTAACTGTCGAAGAAATAAAAAATTGTAAAAGCCAAACTTTTTGTGATAATCTAAATAAAGATAAATTAAATGAAACTATGATACATAATGAATTGTATCATTCTATTGAATTAGATATGAATGAGAATGACAAAAAGGAAGAAGACGAGGAAGAGGAAGAAACAATATTACCTGGAAAAGATAATATAAAAAAGGAAGAAACAGAAGATAAAAAAAATAATCAATTATTAGAAAAGGAACATTATTCTATTGAAAAAAGTACTGAAAATAATGTAGAAGAAGTTTCCACAACACAAAATATTGAAATAACCTATTCTTGTGGTACTGAAGATTCTTTAAATGTAAATAATTTAGAAAATAATAAAAATGGCGACATAAAAAAGAACATTACAAATAATAATAATAATAATAATAATAATAACAATAATGATGGTAATAAAGGTAATTATAATTCAAATAATGCTATTCAAAAAAATCGTAGAAGATATGAATATATGAAAAAAATAGATATGAGGAAAAGACAAAACAATTTAGATATCATGAGACATGTACAAAATTATCATATTAATAATAGTCAAGTAAATAAGAAAAAAAAAGTTTTAAAAAATTCATTAAGTCTTATTAAAAATACAGTTTCAAATGATGACGATGATGATACATATAATAATTTATGTCCATCAGATGTATCAAATAACAACATGATAGATAATGAGTTATCATTAAATATGAATTTTTCTGATAAGAATATAAAACCATACCCTTTTAAAGGTCCTAAACATAAATTGTCCTTTTTATATGATAAGAATAGTATAAATAGTATTAAAAATAGTATGTTATTATTAAATGATATCAAGAGGATAGTAGATTCGGAAGCGAATGATTCAATCCTTAACAATAATTCAAATTTATCAAATACGGAAGATAAAAATAAGGCTTCTATGAAGAATACTTCCTTTTTAAAACAAGGAAATATTAAGAAAAAAGAAAATGATGAATTAAAAGGAAATAGCACCATAAATAATAAGAATAATAATAAGAAGAATAGTAGTAGTAGTAGTAGTAGTAGTAGTAGCAATAGTAGTAGTAGTAATAATAATAATAATAATAATAACAGCAATAATAATGATAATAATAATTTGAAGGGCAATTTTACTGGTGAGAAAAAAACATGTATGAAGAGTTATTTGGTAAATAGCAATAAAATTGAAAAATTCATTCAAAATAATATGATTGATGGATATCTTAATAAGAAATCATCTATTTTTAATATAAATAATGAAGAGGAGAATAAGACAGGAAATAACTTGATGAAATATAATTCAAGTGAACATGATGAAATAAATAATGTAGATTTATTAAATGGAGAAAATAATAATATAAAATTATGTGGCTTAGATAGTTTTCATAAACATGATTTGATAAAAAATAAGAATACTACTAAATATAAAATGAAAACAATATTTAGTAATAAAATAGGTGCTAATGAAAATGTGCAAGATCATAAGGGTGTAATTGATGATGAATATAATGTAACATGTATTCAACAAAATGAAATGCTAGATACAGATCAGAATTATTTTACAATTGTCGATGTTAAAAATGTAGAACAAAATAGTAGTGTAATATTTTATAATAATAATAATAATAATAATAATAACAATAACAATGGTAACTTACATTTTACTATAACTAATCAAAATGAGATTAATTTATGTGAAGGGAAAAGGAATAATTTTGTCAACCCTTATATAAAAAATATAATAAACAAGGATTATGAACAGAACTTTATAATAAATGAATATAATAATAATGTTAATGATAATAATAATAATAATTGCAATATTCTTAATCATAATATGAACCCTATTAACGAAGAAAATATAAATTATAATAATAGTATTGAATATGATAAAAATGATGGAAATATATTAAATAATAATACAAAAAGTACATCATCATATATATATTCTACAAATGATAATAATTATAATTCTACATATCATATGGATAAAATTGTCTATGATAATCATAAGAGTATACTGAATAATAACAACTGTGATAAGAATATCATTATTGTCAACCATAATATGAATAATTCAAATAATAGTTGTGTACTTAATAATATGAGGAAAGATATAACTATTATAAACAACGAAAGAGCAAGACATGGTAATAATTTTGTTTTACAACAAAATTTGGAAAATATAGATAATATAGATAATACAGATAATATAAATAATAACCTAATCGATATGGGAAACAACAATTCTATGGATATGTTATCTAATAATGAGGAATATATTTCTTCTCCTATCACAAACAATTTAACTTACAATCATATGGTTAATAATAATGTACTGTGTGAATTTATAAAAAATGATGATATGAATGATATGAATGATGTGGATAATATGATAAATATGGATGATATGAATAGTATGGATAATATGAATCATATGAATCATATGAATAATATGGATAATATGGATAATATGAATCAAATGAATCATATGAATCATATGAATAATATGGATCATATGAATCATATGGATAATATAAATAATATGAATCATATGGATAATATGAATCATATGGATAATATGAATCATATGGATAATATGAATCATATGGGTAATATGAATCATATGGATAATATGAATCATATGGATAATATCAATAATATGGATAATATGAATCATATGGATAATATCAATAATATGAATCATATCAATAATATGAATCATATGAATAGCAGAAGTGATGATAATATAAACCTTTTAAATATAGAAAGCATACAAACCGAATTAACATCATCAAATAAAAGTAAATTAAACAATATTTATTCAAATGGATATATAAATGATTGTATTAATAGATATTCTAATAATTATTCAAATGAATGTAGTAATAATTTTACAAATCATTATAAGAATAACTTTAATAATTTATATCAAAATTCCTTTACTCATAATCATCCTAGTGATTATAATAACGAGATAATACATATGAACCTTGTACAAAATAATGTAGTCGTTGATAAAATTAGGAATATGGATAATTATAGTCCATATAATGATTGTTATAATAATAAAGAAGAAAATCAACAAAGAACTAATTTAAGGCAAAATTATAATACAAATAAAGTAAATAATAATATATACAAACCTATTTATATGTAACCATAAGAAAATAATATAAAATAAAATAAGTCATTACAATAAGGAATATATGTGCAAATATATTTCTGTCTATTTTTTTGTAGAGTATTTTTATAAATAGTTTTTATAAAAAATGGATTCATAAAATTTTTTTTTACTTTTTTGATAAAAGTATCATGTTGTATGGAATATATAAGATAATACATAAAAAATAAAAAAAAATAAAAAAAAAATGAAATAAAATAAAATAAAATTTTTTTTTTTTTTTTTTGCAATATTTATATCTATATTTATATTATTATTTTAATATTTCAAAAGTTTAAAAGAAAGAACTTTTTCCAATTATTTGGTATTTTATTATTTACTATATTTTTTTTTATTTATTTATAATTTATTTTTTAATTAACTTTTTTTTTTTTTTTTTCTTTTTCTTATAAAAAAAACTTAACCTTTAATTTTTCAATATTTTTAAAAAATCATCTTTTATTATTATTTTAAATATTTATATACAACATATTATATTAATAAACAACCTCCATAATATCAAATAATTCAGCTTTTAAAAAATACATAAATACATGTTTACAAATATGAATTTTTAGAAAGCTTTCAAATTAATTCACACATAAACAATAAAAATAAAAAAATAAAAATATATATATATATATATATGTAATATATTAATAAACACAATACAATAAAATAAATATTATAAATATGTAACATATGGTTGGGCTAATAATAATTTTGCTTTCCCAATTAATTTTATCATGTATAGATATTCACATAAGTATGGTGTCTTCTATCTGTCAGTGCGTTTATTATTATATATTTTTACTTCATTATGTAATAATTTTGATATTTCCTAATATTTTTCTACATTAATGATTTATATTTTGTCATGTTTTATTATTATAATTAATGTATTTATTTTTTTTTTGAATATAATTAAGAACATGTGTAGAAATATCACTATCTGAATCTGAAGAATTACTTTCATATTGTTTATCTGTATATTCATTATTATTGTTAATTGACTGATTCTTTTTTTTTTTTTTTAATTCAGATTTAATATATGTATTTAAAACATCTTTTAAGTTAGTATTAAACCAAGGGAATAAAGGATGTTTATTTAAATTTAAAGACTTATTAAATAATGTATCATAAAAATTATCTTTATTTTTTAATATATCGATATGTTCATTTTTTATTTTCTCAATAATATTATAATCTAAATAACCACCATAATTATATAACTCATCATTTTTTATTTGTTCTTCAAGAAATCCATCTAATTTTTTAACAGTAACTTTTAAATTCTCTTTTAAATATAAAGAATAATTCTGTGTATTATCTAAATAAGAAAATTCAACTAAACAAATACCTAAAGATTTACAATACACATTATCTTCTAATATTAAAACCCTTTTAACTTTTCCAAATTTCTCACAATGTCTTCTTATTATTATATCATTTATATAATATACCAAATTTAGTAGTAAAAGAAACTCTACCTTTTCTTCACCTAAACCTATATCTGTTGCCTCTTCGGTTGCTTGAGGGGCTCCAAACAATAAACAGGGTTCTATACAAAAAAAAAAAAAAAAAAAAAAAAAAAAAAAAAAAAACATACATACATATGTATATATATATATATATATATATATATATTATCAGATATGGATTAAAACATTGTAATATTTTTTTTTTATTTTCATGTGTTCTTAAAATATTCAATTTATGAATAAAAAAAAAACAAAAAATGTATTACCCTTTTTTGTATAGGTAACTTTTCCTCCACATAATTTTTTGTATAAATTTCTTCGAGACTTATCATACGATTGCTAATAAAATAAAAACAAAATATACACAATATAATTATTATATCATGTAAAACATTATAAACAATTGATTTATGTCATTTAAAATTTTTTTTTACTTCTTTTGGCTTT
>LT969562.1:617112-627112 GCA_900097035.1 Plasmodium blacklocki (nom. inval.)
ATCATATGATTTATTAAAATAAAATTGATGAAAATAATTATTAATGGTAACAAATATAATATGAACATATATATATATATATATATATTTTTGTAATGATTTTCATTTGTTCTAATATATCCAATTCCTTTTTTTTTCCCTACTGGTTTTCATATATTTGTATTATCATCATAATCAGAACTTTTGGAAGGGGGTTTTTTATTATGGTAAATATTTTTTATAATTTGAAAGTTGGATTCTCTTGGTACTTCTATCGGCTTAAATGTGTCAATAAAAAAATTCAATATATAATAATTACTTCCTATATATGATACCAAAGATGGTAATAAAAACAAACCAAGCACATAAATTATTTTGGCTCTTTTATCATTCATGTTTTTCTTGTTGGGTTTGTGAAAACCGCTATAAAAGAAACCCATCTTTTTACAAAATAAAAGAAAAATATATGAATTTATATTAAAAATGTATAAAATAAAATAAAAAATAATAATAATAAAATTTAATTTTAAATAAAAAAAAAAAAAAAAAAAACATAATAAAAGGAAAAATATAATTTCATATTTTAAATTATTTCTTTTTCTTATCAATGAATAAAATATAAACGTACATATATATATATATATATATATATATTTTATTGTAAACCATTTTTTAATGTGTACTACCTTTTGGAAAATATTGCAAAGGCAAAAAAAAAAAATATATATATATATATATATATATATATATAATATATATATAATATTATATTTATATTATTATTTCATTTTTTTAAGAGGTGTAATTTGTACTTTTAACAGTTTGTATTCCGTCATCTCCCACAAAAAAAAAAAAAAAAAAAATATCTGAAAGGAATATTTATTATATATTTGAAAGATCATATAGTATATATTACAACAAATATATATATATATATATATATATACATATTTTTTTATTTTTTTTATGTATTCAAGACAATTATTCATTTAATATATAATATATATATATATATAATTTTTTTTTTTATGCTTCATAATATATATCAAGTTTATTATATAAAATATAGCATTTCCTCAATTTGTAATGGATAAAGCACTGACGTACCAGTTGATTAAACACACCCTTGAGGAACTTGAAAAATCGAAAGAATACATAAAAAATGAATTAAAAAATAGCAGAGAAAAAAATAATGAAAAGGAAGAAAACCAAACTTATGATGATATTTTTAACAAATCAAATAATTTTAAAAAAGATGACAAAAAGATTGATTATGAAACGATCTTAGATTGTCTCACAAAAGAAATTGATCATTATGAGAAATTATTAGATAAAAATAAGTTAAATAATACAACTGATAATAATATTAATAATGATAATAGGAAATATAATCTCTTTGATGATAACAATAATAATGTACTTAATGAAGATGTAAAACAATATAAGATATGTGATTTTTTTGAAGATTATAAAGAAAATGAAAAAAATACATTTAATAAAAATAAATTAAATAAAAAAGTTATAGTTGGTCATACGACAGGAGGGAATTCTATAGTTATAAATAATGATAATTTTCTTAAACTATTTAAAAACTCAGATATAATAAATAATTCATTTAATAAAAGTAATACAACAAATATGTTTATTATAAACAAAAATACAAATGACCATAAATTAATTGAAGATGAATTAAGTACAAATATGAATAAAGATTATTTAAGTGATATGTCATGTTCTACCTCTAGTGTAATATCATTAAATAGTTTTGTTAAAAAAGAAAAGAATGATAGAATTTATAAAAATAAAGAAGCATATGTAAAACATAAATATGATGATAACTCATATATTCATCATAAGTTAAATTATTGTAGTGATTGTTCCTCTTCCTCTTTAAGTTGGCATAACCAGGAATATGATGACCTTTTTTATTATTCTAATTTATTGAAAGAAGATAAACACTTAAAAAAACAAATAAATAAAAATAAGAATAAAAATCATACTAATGATAATAATAAGAAACATATTAATGATAACCATAATTATCATAATGATGGGTCTTATAACTTGGAATTATTTAAGAATAAACCACAAAATCATAAGGCATCTCCATTTTTTAAATATATATATTTTAAATACGTAAATAAGGATAAAAACAACTTTTATCCTGTATTTATTAATAATAAAAATGGAAAAAAAAAAATATGGAACCTAAAGAGTTTAAACAAATATCATCATGTTGATACAAGTCAAACAAATAACAAGTATGAATTAGACACACAACTATTTAGTTATAAATCTCATAAATATCTTTCTTCAGTCGATGATAATTCTAAAAAAAACAAAAAAAAATTCTCTACAAAGAATGCTCTAAATATAGATAGCCTCAAGAAGTACCGTTTTGATGTAGACGAAATGAACTAGTAAAAATAAAATAATATATATATATATATATATATATATATATATTTATATGTATGTATATGTTTGTACAATTTTATTTTATATTTATATATGTACATACAACATATTTCTCCTTTTTTTTTTTTTTTTTCTCAATCATATTCAGTTCTATAGATAAAATTGTCCATCAAATAGAACAAATAACTAACACTGAAAAATTAGACAAAAAAAAAACAAATTACAACGAGCATTTTATGAATTTTATTAAGAAAAATAAGGAGTATCTTAAAAAGGAAAAGTAATAAATTTTGAAACATAAAATATGTGTATATATTATAATATGTATATGTACATATATGTCTATATTATTTTATTTTTTTTATATTTTTAGCAACTTTACTTTTAAAAAGTTATGTGAAACGGAGAAAATAAAGTAGGACAAAAAAAAAAAAAAAAAAAAAAAAATAGAAAATATATTATATAATATAAAATGACAAATATTGGTGCACAGTTTGAATTTACATATTATGTATATATATATATATATATATATATATATTATAATGCGAAATCGTTTTATTTATAACATTATAGGCTGAAAGTAAAAATTATAGGAACCGATGGAAAAATAATAAAAAACAGAAGTCTTGATAATGTTGTTATAAATAAGGTTATATAATGTTATACATAAATAATATATATATATATATATATATATATATATATATAGATAGATATAGATATATATCAATGTGCATATACATATTTATATTTTTTAGAATAAAACATTTGGTGATTTAGCCCTTAAATTAGGACATACATTTAAATTGTCTGATGATAAAATTGAAAATATAAAAATATTTTTTGACGGAGATTTATGTGATAAAAATATGTCTTTTGGTAAGGCTTCATTTATAAATAAATAATAATTCATAAACATTTATAATATATATATATATATATATATATATATTTTTATTTTATGTAGATAATAACGAACTTGGACTAGAAGATGGTTACCAAATAGATGTAAAATTTCCCTTAACCGACGTAATGATATACATATTGAAATTATTTATTATTTTTTTCATTTTTTATTTATTTATTTTGTAATTATTATTTCCTTTTTATTTTTATTTTTTTGTAGGATATTCCTTGTACAGTTGACGAATCCAGTCTTAGTGATGATTCATACATTCTGTTTTTACCTGATTCTTATGTTATCGATTGAAAATTAAATGTAAATATTATAAAAATTATTAATTTTTTTTTTTTTTTTTAATTCCTAGAATATTTAATTATTAAATATATAATATTTTAATTAATTTTAAAACAATAAAAAAAAATAATAATAAAATTATATAATATCCATAAACAAATGACGTATACACATAATGATTAACAAAAAAAAATAAAATAAATAAATAATAAATAAATAATATATATATAATAAATAAATAAATTAATTAATTCAAATATTAATTACAAAAAAAAGTAAGGATAATAATGATATTTAAAAAAAAAATAATAACCGAGATGATATATATATATATATATATATATATATATGAGTGTACATACTTCTAAATTACTCATGTTTCTTATTTTAAAAATCCACTGGCTCGTCTTGCCAAGACTGGAGTAGCTCTTCATTGAATGTATTTTTTTTTATGTATTTCGAAACCTTTAAAATACCTAACAATGCATATTTACAATTAGTAATATTTTGAATATTTTGCGTAAATAAAATATGATCATCTGGTATCATTTCTTTATATTTTATTTTATATTTCTGTTTATTAATTTCTAATATAGTATGTAAACTTGTTTTTTCTTTTAAGAGATGTAGAATGTGTTTCATAATTTCTTCAGGTTTTAAATCGACATCTTCTAAAACTAATTTTATAAATTTCTTATTATTATCAATATTTTTAATAGTATTTAAATTTTCTAATTTATCTTTGTAATAAATATTTAATCCTCTTAATGATATCATATGTTCGTCTCTTTTATCATTGTTCAAATTTCCTTTCTCTTGGTGTGCGTTTACATTTTCGTTAATTAATACGTTCTCCTTCATTTTATAAAAAAACTATAAAAATATATCCCACTTAAAATATTTAACAAATAAATATATAAATATATAAATATATAAATATATATATATATATATATTTCATTTACTTGTTTATCTTTAATTATTTTTTAATATAAAGTAGACTCTCAAGAATAAATGGTACGAATATTTTTTAATTCTTAATTTTTTTCTCTTTTTTATTATATTAATAAAAAATTATATATCTATTATTTTATTCTTCACGCTCTTTACTTTATGTCCATATATTTGTACAGTTCTAATTTATTTTTAAAAGAATTCTTAAAAATATATATATATATATATATATATATTTTTTTTATATATAGAACACCAAAAGAAAAAAAAAAAGAAAGAAATTATAAAATTGTTATAAAATTTATATTATATTAAATATATTAAAAACAAATAATAATTTTTATAATAATATAGTATTTTAACGAGTATACAATTTTTTTTTTTTTTTTTAAATATCTAAGTTGACATATAAAAAAATGGGTGGTATACATTAATATTATATTATATATATATTATATATATTTTATACTTTATATTTTTCAATATAATTGTAAATATATAGAATAAAATTATATAAATATAATATAATATATATAATATATTATATATATATAATAATATTATATATATGTACAACTCATTAAATATATTGGGTATTAATTTATTTTTATAATATAATAATAGGTTTTTAAGTATATATTTATATAATATAAAATATATATATAATTTATATATATATATATATATATATATATATATATATATTTATTTATGAAAAGGGCTTAAAGTGTATTGAATGTATAGATAAGAGTGTTTAAAAGAAGAACTACATAAGAAGAAATGTTATCATATGAATTTAATTTATATTATAAAATATGTATTAAAATAATACAAGTATTATTATTTATTTTATTATATATTAAAAAGAATATAACATAATATATAAATTGTATATTATATTTTCAAAAATAATAAACCAAAAATATTTATATAATATATATATATTATAATATTATTATATATAATAATAATAAATAATATATTATATTTTATAATTATATTCCACATAATATATTTATAATATAAATAATATTATATAAGTATGTATATAATTTAGCATAATAAAAAAATAAAGCTATATTATATTATATTATATTATATTATATTATATATATAATATATAATATTTAATATCCCAAAAAAATAAAAACAAATATATTGAGAACTTACTATAAAAATAATTATATAATAAAATACATAAATAATAAATAATGAATATTGTTACAAAATTAGTATATATAAAAATTATGTAAAAATATTATATATATATATCTATTTTTTTTATTAATAAAAAAAAAAAAAAAATTACAAATAAGATAAAATAAAATAAAAAAAGTTAACGAAAATAACTTTTTAATAAAATTATTATATTAATATTTTAGAACCCCTTCTTTCTTTTCTTATTTTATATATAATATATAAAAGGAAACTATTTGTATTTTAAAAACATTTAAATCTCAAAAAAGAAAAAAATGGTAATAAACAAATATTAAAAATTAATTAAATCTATTATAAAAATATATGAAAATATGTATATGTTTATTTTATTATTAAGGAAATAATATATATTTTTGTTTATGTTAATATTTATAAACAAAAAATATAGGATTTAAATAAATAAATATAAATATATATATATATATATATATATATAATATGTGATTGGAAAATATATATTTATATAAGTATAATAAATATTGTTTAAAATTATATGGAGTATTAAAATTATGTTACATATATATAGAAATAGAATTATATTATTATATATATATACAATATATTAATACCTATATTATTGTTATGTTGGATATTTTAAATATATTTATATGTATTATATATATATATATATATATATATATATATATATATGTTTAATATATGAATGTGCTTGTTTATTTATTTATTTATTTAATCATATATTTATTAAAATTTTTTTTTTTTTTTCAGGAGGATGCTAATAAACCCAAGAAGAGAACCTTTCGTACTTTTCAATATAGAGGTGTCGATTTAGATAAGTTATTAGACTTAAGCCAAGATGAACTTATAAAATTATTTAAAGCAAGACAAAGAAGAAAGTTTCAAAGAGGAATAAGCAAGAAAGCTAAATCACTTTTAAAAAAAATTAGAAAATCTAAAAAAAATTGTGAACCAGGAGAAAAACCAAATCCTGTCCCTACTCATTTAAGGAATATGACCATCATACCAGAAATGGTAGGATCTATTGTAGCTGTACATAATGGTAAACAATATACGAATGTAGAAATTAAACCAGAAATGATAGGTTATTATCTTGGTGAATTTTCAATTACATATAAACACACAAGACATGGAAAACCAGGTATTGGAGCTACACATTCATCTCGTTTCATTCCATTGAAATAAAGAAGAAATAAAAAAAACAAAAATAACAAAAATATATAATATAACACCCACATATGTATATAAAAATATATATATATATATATATATTTATTATATTATGTAAAGTTTTATATTAACATATTTTAATCATCAAGAAATATAATAGAAATATGCAAAGTTGGAATTATATAACAAGGAATGTTTCAAAGATATATCTATATTTATATTTACATTTTTATTTATTTTTTTTTTTATTTTTTTTTTTTTTTTTTTTATATTTTTTCATAAAATTTTTAAAAATAATTATATAAGTATATAAAAAAAACATTTTATATATAAATGCATTCGATGCTTTGGATTATAATAAACACTGTAATTAAAAATATATATATATAAATATGAATAAATAAATAAACAAATATAAATATAAATATAAATATATATATATATATATATAAATATATATATATATATGTGTGTGTATATAAAATATATTCTTGCTTTTACTACATTACAAGAATAAGGTGCAAATTTTGTTCTCCGTTGTTGTCGGTGTTGTTTCCCTTATGCGTTTTTTCTTAAAACTCAAAAAATTTTTTAAATATGAAAAAAGGGAAGATTCCTTGAACCAATTCATTTTTGTTGGGTCATTATAAAAGTCATGTGATTTATAAGAACTATGCTTATCAAAATTATAATAGTAAACATTTGAATAGAATTTTAAATTATCACATATATGATTATTTATTAATATAATTTCATAAAATATATGATTAACCATATAAAGTTGTTTCTTATTTAATTTATTCATATTTATTTTATACTTATGTGGTATACACTCCTGTATATTAAACAAATTTTTTTTTTTTTTTTTTTCATCATTTATAATTATATCTCCTTTTTTACTATCTTCAATATGATTAATATTATTATTATTATTATTATATGGTTTTGTTTGTATCATATTTTCTTTATTATCCCATGTTTGTATATTATTATGAAATTCATATAAATTTCTCTTTTTTTTTTTTTTAATAAGCGGATCATCTTCATCTTGATAATATGAGTCCTTTAAAAATATAGAATTCGTTTTTAACATACCCAAAATTTTATGTTTATCAAAATTTTCTAACAAATTATCATAACAAAAGGAATCCTTTTTAAAATCCATAATCATAAATAGAGAAGATGATATAAACATAGCTTCATATAATTCATTTTTAAAATAATTTAATAAATCATATACAACACTTAAAATGTTAATAGATATATTATATGATGTTAGACATCCTATACGTAATAATTTTTTCAAAAAGGAAAGAATATAATATATAGGTATCATTTTATTTTTTATAGATAAATGAATAATTTTTAAAAAGTGTGTATCATCATAATAAAAACTAGCAGGAGTTATTAATTCATATAATCTTTTATAATAATCTGTATACATATTATTATTTAATTTGTTTTTATTATTAAAAATATTACTTTCATTAGTAGCATCATCATCGCCATCATCATCATCATCATCATCATCATCACCATCACCATCACCATCACCATCACCATCACCATCACCATCATCATCACCATCACCATCACCATCATCATCACCATCACCATCACCATCATCATCACCATCACCATCACCATCATCACTTATAATATTATTATTACCCTCATCATTTCTATTATCATCAATATTATAATCTTCTTCTTTTAAATTTTCATTTTTGATATTGTTTGATGATATATTAAATTTCTCTTTTTCCTCGTTATCAGATATCGGTTCTTCTTTTATCATCATATCATTTATTAAATTATCACTCTTTTGGTTTTTTAATTTTGTAATATTTATATTACTATAATTATTTTCATTTATAACATTTCCTATATTTAATTCTGTTAAAATATGAAATATACCTGGTAATGCTGCTAGGGATATATATAAGTTTGATGACTTATAATATGAAATATTAAAAAAGTCAATTAAATAATATGGATTATTTGTATATGGAAATACATATACTGGTATATAATGTAATAATTGTAATATCATTGTATATTTATGAATATGTGTTGTTATAAAATAAAACCAACAACTTGAATATATATTACAATATAATTTATCATCTATATGTATATTAATAAAGAAATTATTTTTTCTTTCTTTGATTTTATTCGTAATTTTGTCTTTCGTATTTTTTAATAACATATCATCAGAAAAATCCATATCACTATCAATATTATTTATTAAATTTACATCCTTTAAAAAATCTTCTTCATCTGATTTATTTTCATCACCTGAACTTGAAGATAAATGTTTAATACTACTACTATCATCACTATTGTAATTTTCAAATATATATTTTTTTTTTTTTACTTCATTTTTATTAACATAGGAATCATTGAATTTTGAAAATTTATAGTAATTATTGATATGCACTTGTGAATCATTATTATTATTATTATTATTATTATATAATTTTTTTCTTTTTCTTGATACATTCTCTTGATCATCTAAGAACAAATCATGTTTTTTAAACTTTTTCATATATATTTTTTTTTTTTTTTTTTTCTCATTTGCATTAAGGCGTTGGACTTTTTTATATGGTTTAATAGAGTTTATTAGGATGATAAAAATTAACAGATTGATATTATGATTATCCTTTGGAAAATTCAAATTATAATCTTTTTCTTCCTTTTTACTGGTAGGTTGTACACATAGTACATTATTACCATTATTATTGTTATTATTGTTATTATTGTTATTATTGTTATTATTATTGTTATTATTATCATTATTATTATTATTATTATTATTATTATTATTATTATTATTATTATCATTATTATTATTATTATTGTTAATATCATTGTTGTTGTTATTTTTCTTATTAGTATCAACATTATTATGGTCGTCACTCTTTTTTTTATTCGAATCTACATATTTCTTTTGAATACATAGACTATTATATATACATAAAAAAAAATAATCAAGGTCATAGTAAAAACATATATAGCTTTTACAAATATGTTTTATAGTATTGACACTTATTTGTTCCATATTTAAAAGTTCAATAATAA
>LT969562.1:632112-647112 GCA_900097035.1 Plasmodium blacklocki (nom. inval.)
CAAACTGTTTATTGATGCAATAACCTTTTTAATAATAAATAAATAAATAAACAAAATGAGACCTTATAAAATATAAACTATAATATACCAGATAATTATTTTTATCATTATATAAAATTAATGGTTCAGACAAAATCTTATTTTTATTTAATGAAAAAAATAATGAAATCCTTATGGTAATACATTAGTTCAACTTTATTATTTTCCACCTTATAAAGCATACACAAAATGAAATATGAACTTATTCTTTTATTTTTTTATTTTTTTGTAAACATTAAATATTATATGTTTGCATCTTATTATTAATATATGTGAACTGCTAAATAATATCAAAACAAAAATAAAATATACTATATGTATATATATATATAATATATATATGATGTAATATATATAGGTTCTTTGATTTTTTTTTTTTTTTTTTTTTTTTTTTTTACACAATTATATATAATCAATAGAACAACTATTATTTATTGGAACTTCAAATATGAATGTTACATGTATATATATTATAATTTTGTAAAATATACAAAATTTAAAAAAAATATATGTTTATATATATATATATATATTTTGGTATATATTTTGTCCCTCTCCGTATTATTTAAAAATTTATTTTTTTCTTTCTTTAATATATATTGTATACATATTATATATGTAATTTAAAAAAAAATGGACTCCTTAAAATTATGTAGTTATATATTTTTATAAATTTTATAAACGTTTTTGAAAAATGGATAGGGAAAATAATAAAATAAAAAAAATTCCTATATATATATATATTTTTTTTTGTATAATATTTGGTTTTATATATTCTCCTCTTTATTTATATAAATGTAAAGGTTAAAATAAGTCCACTCATAAAAATGTTACATAAACAACAACGTTCATATATGAGTTTTAAAAAATAAAACAAGTGCAAATAATTATGAGAATTAAATATATATAGTAATTTAAAAAAAATAATATGAAATGAAAAAATGTTTGTTTTTGAAATAATACAAATAAAAAAACAAAATGAATGGAATTCTGGTAAAATAGCACACACATATATTTTATATACATATGTGATAATATAACCTTTTAAAAGGTTAAAACATTTGATAAATATTCATATTAAATATATATATATATTTATTTATTCATTTTATTTTTTATGGTGTTATATATATATATATATATATATATATATATATAATTATCACAGTATGATTAAATTTTGTGTTCGATCCTTTTTAACAACATTATTTCTTGTTGTTCTTAAATTTCATATTGTAAAGAACGTAAAAAATAAATCATGTTTCCTTAATACATTTGGTGTATCTCCTATTGTAACAGAGTTATTTCCTAAATATATAGATAAAAGTATAAATAGAAAAGTTCCTATTACATATAAAAAAAGTAAAATTATAACATTTTTAAACAATAATATATATGAAGATGCCTACGATACAATAATTTACAAATTAGATTTATTGATAAAAGAGAGTTATGATATTACAGATCATATTAATACTTTTAAAGGTTTTCTAAGGAAATATCTAGATGAAATAAAAAAGCATAAATCTTGTTCTTCACAAGATTTCTTAAATAATTTTCTAATATATATTGATACATTTAAAAAATACAAAAATTATGAGTTCCCTAATATTCATAGATATGATGAAACATTATATGAATGGTCTTTAAAATTTTGGTCTGAACTGATAGACAAAAAAAATTCGAAATTTCTTGGTATTTCAAATATAAAAAAAATAGAAGAGTGGAGTGATAAAGGACATAATATAATAATATTTAGTAATCATCATATTGAAGCAGATGCAAATATAATAAAATATTTTTTTCACATTCAAGACGCTGAAAAAATTTCAAGAAATATTATTTTTATAGGTGGACATAAAATTCGAGTTGATCCTTTGTCAAGACCATTTAGTGTAACAGCTAATCTTTTATGTATATATTCAAAGAAGTATATTGAGAATCCTCCACATTTAAGAGAAGAAAAAACTTTATTTAATCATAAATCATTAAATGTTTTACGAAATTTATTAAATAAAGGGAAGCAAATTATTTGGCTTGCTCCAAGTGGAGGCAGAGATAGAAAAGGAGCTGATGGAAGAATACAAATTTCCCCTTTTGACCCTAAAATTATACAAACATTTAATATTTTTGCAAAAAGATCCAAGGTGAAAACACATTTCATAGGATTAGCTCTGAATACTTATAATCTATGTCCACCACCCAATACTGTTGATGTAGATGAAATTGAAAAAGAGAGAACTTGTAATTACTCACCTGTATCTTTAAATTTAGGGCAAGATATTTTTGATTTATATCCAAATATGGATGAGGGACAAATAACGACGTATCTTTATAATTATGTAAATCAATTGTATAAACAAATCAGTTGACAAAAATATATTTAAAATATTATATATTAATATAGTATGTATTTAATATAATCAAATGTGATAATTAATTTATAATTATGCTGATACATTTGCTTAAGGCATAATTTAACAATATATATAATATATTGTTCTTAAAATGGAATATATATATTTATTTATTTTTAATTTTTTCGTTATTTTAAATTTTCTTTGGAACAACATAAAAATATATATATATATATATATATATATGTATATATTTTCTTATATGCATGTTTTTATTTATTTTGAATAAACTATGTGTATGAATTTATGTATATTATTTGTTATTATATAATAACTCAATATTTCATTTTTCACAAACAATTATACATGGAAATTATAATAAAATAAGAAATATATACATTGAAATGTGCAGCACATATATATATATATATATATATATATATATAGAAATGTTAAAAATAACAAAAACATGAACAATATTTTCATACAAAAATATTTTAATTTTTTTTTTTTTTTTTTTACTTTTTTTATTTGGCTAGCTGTTCATAATATTTTCATATATCCTTTTTGCCCTTATGAAAAAATGTGTAAATTTACAATAATCCAATGATCTTTTTTATTTTCATTTTATTGTTTGAGAAAAATATTAATATATTCTTAACTTATATAAAAAGAAGAAAATTGAAATTTCACAGAAAAAATTATGTATATATTATTTATTTATTTATTTATTTTTATTTTTTTCTTTTTTTTGATGTATAATTTCTTGAAGGATTTTATAGAGTTGTGTCAAAAAAAAAAAAAAAAAAAAAAAAAACTCAATATTATGCCTTAAAAATATATTTTTTAATTTTCGCTTGTAAATAATTAAATATATGATATATGATTAACATTTATATATATATATATATATATATCTAATTTTATGATAAAAAAAAATTATCTTTTAATTTTTACAATGACAAAAACAAGACACGGACATCTTTAAAAAAACAAATGTTTTGAATTTTATTAATATATTTTTTTAATGGTTTATACATTTATTTATATATAATTTATAATTAAATATATTTTTAGTTTTGATATATTAAAAAAGTTAAGAGAAGAAATGTTTTTATGATTACATTAATGATATTATATACTATCATTCATGAACACTCAACAAAACTTTTTATAAAAAGTTAAATTACGAAATGTTTACATTTTATGTTCATTTCATTTATATTGAATAAAAAAAAAAAAAAAAAAAAAAAAATACCCTTTCTGTCTTTTTTCATTTTATAATTATATTGTAGAGAAAAACATTCCTTTGATAAATAATATATATATATATATATATATATATATATAATATATATAATATACATATTGAAAATATGAAAGCATTTCATACATAAAATAATATAAAAAGTATCAAAATATATACTACCTTTTATAATTATTATAAAATTCTGGTATATAATATAATATATATTTTACACAATATATATTACGAAAATATAATTATATACACTCCCATTATTATATAATATTACAAAAATGGTTACTTGAGAAAATAACAAGTTATATAAAATATATATTATTTTCACAAATTTATAGATATATTTATTATTTAAAATTATATTTACATATTTATATATCTTTTAGCAACTTTTGTATTCATTTATAATGGATTTTATATTATTATTATTATATATATATATACAATAATGTTGTGTTATATTTAAATATATTATATATATATTATAAAATTGCGGGATAATAAAAAAAAAAAAAATAAAATAAAATAAAAAAGCAAAGGAAATAAAGGAAAAGGAAAGAAAACAAAAGAAACGACCATTATATGACTATATATATATAATACATATATAATGATACTATAAAATATTTCCATATTACATTAATAGTTAATATAATATATGTTAAAAAAGAAAAAATATTTATATTAAAATATTTATAGCATATATATATATATATATATATATAATATATATAAGCTTGGATAATGTGGGACTTATTAAAATTTTGCCATATATTATATATATGTTAAATGATATATTTAATAATATATATATTTTAATATATCATTTTTTCTTTTCTCCATACAGTTATATATATATATATATATATATATATTTATTTATTTATTTATTTATTTATTTATTAATATTGTTTAAATTATTTATCATATTTAAAATATATGAGTAAACATGGAAGAAAATAATTTATATTTTATATAATTTTCATGTTATATATATATATATATATATTTATATATATTATCTTTTTTTTGTTGTTGTGTTACATATATATAAATATATACTTTTCGTTATGTGAAATTAATATATATTTTTTTTTATGTAATTCACACATATATATATAACATTTACAATATTAAAAAAAAATTAAAATAAAATGAATGAAAATAATGTAAAAGAAATGAATAATAAAAATGAGAATAAATTTTCAAAGATAGCAAATGAGAATCCATGCAAAAAAAAAGGTGATGAAAAATTAAGTGAAACAGCTAGTTATAAAAAATCAAAAAAGTCATCATATATAGACAACCTGTATAACAAAAAGTTAAATTTATGCGAAGTTAATATATCCTATTGTGATAAGAAAAAAAAGGAAAATACAAATCTTGATGAAGAAAAAAGTAAAGTAACAGTTGTAGATGTGGAAAAAAAGAAAACAACAAATGTAGAACTACAAAAAAATAACATAACAAATGTAAAAGTACAAAAAAATAACATAACAAATGTAAAAGTACAAAAAAATAACTTAACAAATGTAAAAGACCTAGTTGAACATAATTTGTCCACATGTAAAAATGTGTTATCTACAAAAATGATGAAAGGAGATCAAAAAGATAAATATAACATTCGTGATATGAAAGGAAAAAATAACCTCAAAAATAATACATCATCACCATATATAAAAACAAAATCTTTACAGAATGTAAAGAAAAATTCTATGTTATATTCCAATGATAAAACTAGAAAGAATAATTCTCAAGATTTAGAAGATCATAAGGATGCATTTTCTAGTACAAATGGGAATAGCCTCAGTTTTGATGGGATAGACATAAATAATATAAAATTGAATATAAAGGATAATGTAAATGATAACAATGATGATAATGATGATAATAATTATGATAATAATAATGATGATAATAATGATGATAATTATGATAATAATAATGATGGTAATAATGATGATAATAATGATAATAATTATGATAATAATAATGATGATAATAATGATGAAAATAATGATGATAATTATGATAATAATAATGATGATAGTAATAATAATAATAATTATTATTATTATAATAATACAATGAATGAAGAAAAAAACGAAAAAGAAGAAGTATCATTTAATATATCTGAATTCCCCAATGCAATAGGAACTAATATGGGAAATTATATTTTGGAGGATGAAGATAATTATAATAAATCATCTTTTGATAAAAATGACTTTGATACTGCTATAGGTAATACTGAGAAGAAAGATGGTTTAAAACAACGGCTTAATATTTTTAATGAAGAAATAAATAGTCATGATTTAAGAAGAAATAACAAAGATATAATCGCGAACATTGAAAAATCATCTAGATATTATAAAGAAAAAAAGGACAGTTTTTTGAGCACATTAAAATTGAAAGGTCATGACAAAAAAGAAGTATATACTTCTAATATAAATGAAGCTAAGGATGATGAAATTATGATACAAACAATATTTATTGAACAAAATGATAATAATGATAATGTACAAAATAAAATAGATAGTATTGAACAAACTATAGAAGAAAATAAAAATGTTAAATATAATAATATGTTAAGTAATAAAACTGGAAATATATTAAAAAAACAAAGTGATATAATACAAAAGGTAATCTGTGAAGAAGAAAATTACTCTTCATCATCTACAAATGTAGCAAGCCATATTGGTAACAAGCATGGAGACAGTAATTCATTTAATAAAAGAGATTATGAAATAACAGATGGTGAAATTATGGAGAACCACATAAAAAATGATAAACATTTAGATGATCAATTTGGAGAAGCTAAACATTTGAATGATCATATTCCAAGTGATGAATTAACTTCCGAAATATCGAATATTATTAGTAGCCCTAATATACAATTAAGCGAAGATTCATTAGAAAATACAAGAGAAAAGAGTGAGAATGTTACATCAAATTATGCGGAAAATTTTGTAGATATAAAAATATATGATGAAGATTCTGAAATAGATGATATACAAAATAACGAACTAGATTATTTTTGGAATAATAAAGATGTATCGAATATATTAAATAAGGAAAGAAATTCTGTAAGAAAAAGTTTTGAAGGAAATAATGAAGAGAATGAAAAAATTCTATGGAATAGTAAAGGCTATATTGGTGGCTTAAGTATAGGATCAATTGATTTTCCAAATTTTAATATAAAAAAGAAAAATGATAAAATTATATTTCCCCAAATGAGAAGAAGTAGAAGTGATAATATATATAAAAGGAAAAATATAGCCCATCATATTAATAAGAGAAATACCATAGATAATATAGTAAATAATGAAAATATGGAAATATCGTTATCAAATAATGAATACATATATAATAATAATAATAATAATGATGATGATGATGATGATGATAATAATAATAATTTATATTACGCTAATAATAGGTTACCTGAGAAAAAAGAGGAGCAAACAGATGATATGAATATAGCAGATAAATTAGATATTATTAAAAAGAAGCTTGCTATAAATAATAATATAGACATTGATAATATAAATTATGAACGTTTTGATATGTATCAAGTAGATTTTGAAAAAATAGGTTTAAATGTAAGTAGTTTAGAAAAAGAAGAAAAATATATTTTGTTGTTATATATTTCTGAAAAGAAGTTAGAATATGTATGGAATGAAAGAGAAGCCTTTAAGCGTGCTCATTCGAATATAAAAAATTTTCAGGTTAATCAAAATAAGATGAGAGAATTAAAAAATGAGAAACGAGAAAATGCTGTATTAATTGATACACAATATTTTAAAAGTAATGATATGAAAAATTATGAAACTTATATTTTGAATAAGAAAAATAATCACGATGTAAAATATAAATCTTCAAATAATTGTGGTACAAATAATACCAATATTATTTCTAATATTGATAGATCTATATCTGTAACTTCATCATTTGATATGTATGAAAAGAAATATAACTTGAAAGATTTTTCATTACTATTAGAGAGACATAAATATAATAATATGAGAAATTATCAATATGACGAAAAAATGAATAGTGATGATTATAATGATATTATAAGTAATGATGAAAAGATACAAGATGGAGGTTTTTTCTTACCTTTTTATCGTAAGTTATTAAAAAAATATGAGACAATAAACCACTTGGTCATAAATAATGATATCACAACTAATGATGTTGTTGTAACTAATAATACTACAAATAATAATATATATAATAATAATAATAATAATAATAATATTTGTAATCATAATATTTTTAATATGAAGTATGAAGGTGATAATTCTCACAAATATATGTCCAATGAAAAAGCTTTATTTGAAAAGTTCCTCAAAAGTTTCATTTCTTTATTTTTCCAAGATGAATGTATTGATCAATTTTTAAATTATTATGAAGATATCAGAACATCTAAAAATGAAGATGATGCCTTGTTAGCACATTCTTTGTGTATAGAATATATGTGTAATTGTTTTCAAGATATATATGTACAAAAGGATTATATTGAAAATGAAGAAAAAAAAAATTGGTTCTTACATTTTTCTGTTATTATAAAAGATATAATAAATAATTTTATAGAAAATGAAAATTTAGTAAATAAAATAAGAAAGATACAAATAATAAATAACATATTAAAAGATGAGGTAAAAACATATTCAATTAAGGTAGCTCATGAGGACATTTATTTGGATGTATCTCAAAATTTTATTGAAGATTATGAAAACGTTATAGTTAGTAAGGACATAGGATTTTTTAATATATATATGTTGGATAAAAATTATAAGTATAATTATCACATATATATGAAACAGAGGAAGAAAACGAAATCTAAAATGAAAATGAAAAAAAGTAATGATAATATTAATAAATATGTTCATAGCAATAATCAAATTAATTATACTAATTCATTTTGGAGTTATATATTTGGATATTTTAATAATATATATAATAATTGGTCTCAAGAAAAAGAAGACACAGATACTTCTTCATATAGTAATTCTGGAGAGTCTTTACAAAAAGATATAATAAATTCATCAAATTTTGTTATTCAAAATTTTAGTAATTCAGATGAAGAAGAAAGTGGTGATATTTCTGTGACCACAGATGATGAAAATTATTCAAATTTAGATGAACAAAAATGGAAGAATAAAAATAAAAGCAATATTAAAAATGAGCATGATATAGAACATACAATATTGCATAAAAGATCTAAGCAATGTTACGAAGAAAAAGTAAGTACACATGAAATTCTATTAAGAGGAAATAAGAAAAATAAAAATAAAGAAAAATATAAAAATGATGATTCAAATAATTCAAAGGATATGAAAAGTGTGGATATAAATATATTGCAAAATGATGAAGGAGTAGATACGAACATTAATAATAAACAATTAAATAATTATATGAATAACAAGATAAAGTTTAACAATTTAGAAAATCAAGATCATATATTAGTTAATTGCATCAATAAAAATGAGAATATAATTGAGAGTAATTTATCAAATGTTAGTTTTCATAATTCTGGAAATTCAAACAATATAAAATTGGATGATTTTTATGTTGTTAATAAGAAAGAAGAGATGAAATATAATACTACGAAAGATGAAGAACAATCTGAAATGTTAAATAATAATAATAATAATGATGATAACAGTTGTAATAATATACATAAGAACAGAAATAATCATATTCCTTCATACAAAAACTGTAAGTGTAATAATAAAAAATATGTAGGAAATATAGCAAATTTGGTTTCATTTCAATATAAAGGATCCTTACCAAAAGAAAATATCCATGACTTAAAAAAAATGAATAAAAATAAAAACATCATAGGTTGTTATTTTTCATCATCTGACCACAACTTAGTTGCAGTGCATATTAAAAGTGAAATGGTCCAAGATTTTGTAGATACACATTTTGTTATGGAAAGATGTCGAAAATATAATAAACAAATAAAAAAGTCCTATGTACATATTCTAAATGCAAACAAAAAACAATATTTAGCTGTAAATCTAAATACAAACAAAATAATTTACACAAATAAATATGATGATACAATATATTTAGATGAATATAACGAACAACATAAAATATCTACATATTTTCAATTACAATCAATATCAGATATGATGAAAAATATTTTGATCGAAGATATTGTACAGAGTGTAGCTGATATATTATGTTGATAGTAAAGTTTGTAAAAGATGATAAGGCACACCAAATTTTTTCTATACTCTAAAAGTTAAAATAAGGCTAATATAAATATTAATTTGTACACACATATATATATATATATATATATATATATATATTTATTTATTTATTTATATATGTGTACCTTTTTATACATATAATGTTGTGTGTTTATCTTTATAAATATGTAAGAATTTTTTTTTTTTTTTTTTTTTTAAATCATTAGTCATGAATTTGACTGAATATGATTCATCATGCAAAAAAAAAAGAAAAAAAAAAAAATGTCTAAATAATAATATAAATAATTTGTTATTAATCTTGCGTTATATATATTTGTATATGTTTTTATTTTTAATATGATTTTTCTTTTCTTTTTTATAATTTATCTTGATAAATATTTTAATTCTTTTGTTAGAAATTAATTCTTTTTTTTTCATTTTTTTTTTTTTTTTTTTGTTATTTTGTTATAATTTGTGTATAATTTAATATATCCGTATTCTTATTTTGTAAAAATTTTTATTAACTCCGTCATTTAATTTTATTTTTATCAATGTTTAGTTACCCTTAAATATATAAAGTATCTTATTCATTGTGGAATATTTTCATTTCTTTTACCGTTATTCTTCTCCTTCAAGCGTTCATATTTTAATGTTGTTCTTTTTTTTTTTTTAAATGTAAAATATTAATTCAAAATAGAGTTTTTTTTGTTTTTTATAAAAAGGTTGAAAAAAAAATAAAGAGAACACATAAATAAATATATACATATATATATATATATATATATATTAATATATATTAATATATTATGCATAACTACTGTGCTTAATACGCAAAAACAACATTATGGGTGAAAAAAAAAGAAAATTATATTTAAAAAATACATTGATGTTATATATATATATATATATATATATATATATATATATATGTTCAGATTAATCATGGTCCGATTCTTTGTCGTGGATTGTAACCCTTCTTCTCTTTACTTCTTGAACTTCCTTTTTGTTTGTATTTTCTCGTATGTCCAAAGCATGTCTATTAACCGTTGATATACCATCTATAAATCTCATTTTAAACAAAACATCTGCATGAGAGAACATTCCTTCTTTTAAAGATACAATAATAAATTGTGAATGTGGAAATTGTGTCCTTATCATATCTCCAATATTCTGAGTATGATTTAAATCTAAAGCAGCATCAATTTCATCTAATATATACATCGGTACTGTTCTCACTTTTAATAAGGCTAGAATTAATGACAGGGCTAAAAGACTTCTTTGACCTCCACTTAATTCGGTTAGGGACTCTTTCCAATTGTTATTAAATGCAATCTAAAAAAAATAATAATATATATAAATAAATATATGCACACATATAGACATACTGACACACATACATTTATATGTATGTATATATATATATATATATATATATATAATTCTCTTATTTCTTTTTGTCCATTCCCACACAATCTTCCTCTGCTTACCTTCATCTCTATTCCGTTAGCTAAATCATCATCCACTATACTTAACTTTGCTTGGGCATTATTTAAAAGGGTAGAAAAGATAGCTTGGAAATATTCATTAATTTGCTGATACATTGCCAACAAACTTTCACTCTTCTTTACATCCAAATCTGCTATAACTTCCTGTATTTTTTTTTTATCTTCTTCTACTTGTGATTTTTTCGTTACTAAATCTTTGTAATCCACTTGCACCTGTTCATACATTTGTACTGCTTTTCTATTAATATTGATTGACAATTTATTTTGCTCATTTTGTAAAGTCTGTATTTTTTTCTGTATTACGTCATGTCTAAAATTTTCAAAATCGTATGGGGTATATTTTTTATTAAACAAAGGTTCATATGATTCTATCCATACATGTGTTTTATATAAATATTTAACTGTATCACTAGATGTTTTAAAATCCTTTTGTAAATCTAATAAAGTATTTTCTAGTTTTTTTAAATCTAATATATTTTCACTTTTTTTTTTTTCTAAATCTTCTATTTTCTTAACAACATGTTTCATTTCATTTTCATATGAACTAAAACTCGATTGAAGTTCAGTAATTTTTTTTTCTAATTCTTTTAAATCTTCCTTTGCAATATTAATATTTTTCTCAATATCTTCAATTTTTTTTTCAATTTCATTTATAGTTTCATCAGTTTGAGATAAATCATTTGTTTCTTTTTCTTTTTGTTTTTTATAATTTTCAATTTGTAATAATACGTCATCTATTTCTTCTTTTTTTTTATGTTCTTCTGTTTCTAATTGTTTTATTTTATTTTTTAATTTTTTAATAGTTTCTTTTAAATCTTCTTCTTTTTTATCTTTATTAGCTTCATATTCAGATATGTCTTTTTCTAATTTACGTATTACTTCAGTTAATTTTTTTTGTTCTTTATATAATTCACTTAATTCATTTCGTCCCTTTTCAATTTCATCTTTGTGTTCTTCTATTTTTTTATTAACACTACCATATTTACTTGTTTCCATTCTATTTTCAATATTACTTAGATTGTTATCATATATTTGTAATTCTTTTGAAATAATTTTTTTTTTTTCCTCTGCTTTTTCTAATGATTTTAATTTTTCACTTATTTCCTTTAATTTGTTTTCGTTATCATGATATTGTTGTTTTTTATTTTTATACTTTTCATAATTTAATAAGAATAGGTTAATGTTTTTGTTAGATCCTCCAGACATACTCCCAGATGTATCAAATTTATCACCTTCTAAAGTTATAGTAGTATAAGATAATTTTTTATTTGGATTGTAAGTAATTTTTTTACACAAATCAACATTGGAACAAATTAATGTACCATTAAATAAATATTGTATGATTCTTTCTAAATTCTTATCATATTCCATAATATCTAAAAAATAAATAACATCATTTTTATCTTTTACATTTAAACCAACATTTCTTCGACATTCTTCTATATGTTTTTCATGTACTTCTCTTGATATTACACAATCTTCTAAAGGAAGTAATGTAACTCTTTTACTTCCACTAGAAAAATTATTATATTCAAATAGTCTTTTACTATGTTCTTTATTTTGTACAAGTAAATATGTTAATTTTCCACCTAATATTAAATGTACAGCTAAGGCTGTATTATTATATTCTTTTTTTATTTTTATTAATTTATATATTTGTCCTAATATATCTGTACTTTTCATATTACTTGGTATTTTATAATCAATTTTTACACTATTAATTATATTTTTCAAAACTTGTAATTCTTGTTGTAGTTTTTCCATATCGTTATATAAAATATTTTTATCCGTTTTTAAAGTATCCAATTCCATAAAATTATTATATTCTTTATTTAATTTATCTAATTCTTTTTCACATAATTTTTTTTTCTTTTCTTCAATTTCTTTTTCTTTACTAATTTCATTATATTCCTTTTCATATTTTTTTCGTTGTTCTTTTAATGTCATAATTTCTTTTTCTAAATGTTTATTATTTTGTAAAAAATTATTTATTTGTGTTTCGGCTTTACTTAAATTAGTTTTGTAATTTTTTAATTGTTCTCTAAAAGAACCTGTATATTCATTATTATTAGTACCAGCACTTAATAGACAATTCATTGTTAATTGTTTTTCATTTAATTCTTCTTTTAAAATTTCGATTTTCATTTTTAAATCTTCATATGATTTTAAATTTTTATTATTTTTTTCATTATTTTTTTGATAATCATCTAATTTATTTTGTAAATTATTAATTTCTTTTTTGATATCTTCTCTTCTTTTTTTCTCTTTTACTTTCTCTTTATTTTCTATTTTAGCTTCTGATTTTAATTGAGAAATTTTCTTCTCTAATCCTTCTTTTTCACTTATTAAAATTTTCATAGGTTCACTAGCAATACTAGTTTCTTTAACAATTTTTTCTTTTTCAATTTTATATTTCTCAATATCGTTATCAATTTCTTTTATACCTTTCTCTAAAATTTTTTCTTCACTTTTTGCATCTTCTATTTTTTCTTCACATTTTGTCATCATTTTTTTAGCTACATAATATTTGTAAGCTATTTCAACCTTCTCATATTTTTCTATTTCTTCATTATTACTAACAAATTTATTATACTCTTCTTTTTCTTTTTTTAATTTTACTAATGTTGGTTCGATTTCTTCAAATAATACTTTATTTATTTCACCTAATTTCTGATCCTTCTTTACCATCAATTTTATAGCATTTGTTCTTTTCACTTCATAAAGTTTGGTACCGCTCGATTCTTCAATTAATCCTAAGAGTTCAATAGGCTTCATGTTTATAACTTTTGTTATCTTACCTTGCATAATTAAAAAATGAGGATTATTTATATTCAATTTTAATGACTGAAAAAAATCACTAATATCTTTAGGTTTAGCATTGTGACTATTTAAAAGATAACGATTTCGTCCTCCTAAAACTATTTGTCTAGTAATGGTTATATTTTTCATATCACGATAAGGTTCTTGTAATGGACTTGGCTTTTCTTCATTGTTAAACTTTATAGTAACACTACCTTTCGTAATACCCGCTTGACCTTGTTTATATATTAATTCATCTAATCGATTCACTCTTATTAAATTTAAATTATTTATGCCCATAACAAAACATATCGCATCTAAAACATTCGATTTCCCACTACCATTTAAGCCTGTTATGGCATTAAATTGAGGATGAAAGGGCCCAATCACTGTTTTGGTAGGGTAACTCTTGAAACCATCTAATATTATTTCCTCAATATACATATTAATAAATTTAAATATATATTAAATATATATAACTCGATAAATAAGGAAATCATGAAATAAAAATTAAAAAAAATAATATTATATATAAATATTTTATTTGTCCCTTCAGTTTCCTTTTCAATTCATAAATTTTTTTCCCCTTTTATCATTATTCTTTATATATATATATATATATATATATATATATTTATTTATTTATTTTCTGAATTGATCAGGCAAAATTTTGGGCTGTATTTTTTTTTTTTTTTTTTTTTTTTTAATACACCTTTAAAATGATATATTAATCAAATTAATTATTTTGAGGATTCATTTCTTCGTTAATTATAATACATATATATTATATATATAATATACATATAACATTTTATTAAATTATTATCTTTTTG
>LT969562.1:649612-669612 GCA_900097035.1 Plasmodium blacklocki (nom. inval.)
TATTTCCACCTTTCATTTAAGGTTGTGAATAACCAGAAATTAAATTTAGAATCAGAACTAAACAAGAAAAAAAATATTATTAATGTTATCAAAGATAAATATAAAAAGAATATAGGAAGGTAAAAAAAATTATAATAAATATTTATCATTTATATATCTTTATAATTTCTCTCCTAATTTTGATATTAAGATATATCATAAAAAAAAAAAAAGAAAAAAGAAAAAAGAAAAAAGAAAAAAGAAAAAAATGTAATCATAATTTTATATCTCTTTTTTGTTAAGGTTATTGGAAAAATTTAATCAAAAAGATAGACACATATATGAATTCCAATCTTTTATTGTTGATGGTAATAAAGAATATAAATATGTGTTCTCTTTTAAACATATTATCCTCTATATATGTGAATAAATATATGAATAAATATATGAATTAATATTTTATTTTATTTTATTTTAGAACTGAATAATTTAAAAGAAGTCATATTACGTGAAAATGAAAATATGCATTTTGATGAAACCTTAATGAATAATAAATTCATGAACATAAGCTTTCATTTAGATATTGTAATATTAAAAAAAAAACAAAACAAACAAAAAAAAAAAAGAATAAAAAAAGTAATTTCTAATTGATATCATTTTTTTTTTTTTTTTTTTTTTTTATAATTTTATATACATAATTACATTTTAATAAATAAGCAAGTGTATATTACACACATTAGTAAACATATCTGTTTTTAAAGTCGTATAATATTTTTAATTTTTTTTTTTTTTTTTTAGTTAACAAAAAAATTAGAAGAAAAAATGACAATATCTATAATTGAATAACATTGAAGAAAATAGTATGCACATATATATATATATATAATATATATATTATGTATTCGATTTTTATTTTGCGATTGATCAAAATGTTTTATCGCTTCCAATATTTTTTTATACATTCTCATGAATTTGTTTCCATTTGATAATTTTCATATATTTTTAAAATGGAAGAAAAAAGGAGTTTTAAATTGCAGTTAAAAAAATGAATATATAGTAATTTTATATTATTATATTATATTATATCCTTCTCTATTTTGTTTTATTTTCATTTATTTATTTTTTTTATAAAAATGGAATATTTGCTTAATAGCACTTTAAAAAAATGTGATAATAAATTATCATTTTTTTTAGGCTCAAAATATAAATTCTCTAGTTTAGTTGAGAATAGCAAAAAAAATGTTAATACATTCAGCTTTGAAACGAAAGAATTAAATGATTATAATTACAGGAATTTATTAACAAATGAGAAAGCATTTTTAGTTTATGGATATGCAAATTATTCTTATAAATGTATAAATATTTTTAATAAATTAATTGATATTGTAAAAGAAGACTTAGAAAATAGGCCAGACAAAAATGTGTCCATATATAAATTAAATGTAAGCAGTAATAATTTATTAATTAAACAATTTCATATAAAAAATATTCCCTTAATCCAACTTCGGTATAATAATAAATTGATGCAAGAAATAAATGGTAATGAATTAAATGAAAATAATATTAAGAATATATTAAAGAGATATTATAATTATTTTAATACATTAGATTGTGTAAATGATATTAATGATTTTTTAGTAAGAGAAGAAGAATTATCATATAATAATAACGAATCATCTTTTGCTTCTATCAAAAGTAATAATAATTTAAAGGATGAATCGGATAATTCTTATAATGAATTAACTTTTATTAATGATGAAAAGAAACAAATTATTACTGATGAAATAAAAAATCTTTTCAAAAATGATATATTAGATAAGTTACAATTGAATTATAACTGTTCTGCTTATATCGTTTTTAAAAAATTGGAATTACTTCTAATGGAAAAAAGTAAAAATACAAAACTGATAAAACAGTTTTTAAATGATATTATTTTTAATCATAGTACATATTTAGATATAAATCAACATTATAGTAAAATAATGGCAAAAGCTTTTCTTTATTTATTTGATGAACATTTAATATCTAGAGAAAAATTGATAGAATTAAAGGATATAATATTACAGAATGAAAACCAAACAGATATAAAAGTAGATGATATAAAATTAATTAATTTTCTTGAACCAATAATTAATTTTGATAATAACAAAATAATTCATTATAATAAATTTCAATGTATAGATGACTTCTTATCAACATGTGAAGAAACTAATGATCATATCACTTTATTATTATCATTAGCAATAAAGAAAAATATTTTAAATACACAATTAATTGATATAAACAAAATAAATGACGATATAAAAATAAAATATTTAAGTAGAATATATAGAATATTATCAATAAAATATTTCCATATAGGGGATATTCAAAATTGTTTATCTTATGCATTACATTCATACAAACTAACTGCACCATTAAATAACATAGACAGCAATAAATCCAAAGTTCTTATTGAAAACCTTATTTTATATTATGGAGCATACAATAATGATATTATTAATTTTTTAAGTGAATTGCAATTTTTGTTTACAGATAAAAATTTCAAAGTTATTAAATTCCCACACACAAGAGCATTCAAAGGAGGAAGGCCAATGATGAAAAGAGGTAAATCAGGAAAGTGGCTTTGGTTAAGCCCAGATTGGAAACCTAGATGGTTAAAAAAAAAATCCAAATTAATATTAGAAGAAGAATGGAAATGTGTTCCTGACAAAAATGTTCCATTCTGGAACTAAAACAAAAATATTATAATATAAAAATATCATTTTGAAGAATAAAATTATTTTTTCAAGAAAATATGTACAAAGTTATTGCTTTTTCTTTTTTCTTTTTTTTTTTTTTTATTATTTCTCCAATTCCTTGATCTGTGAGAGCTTTTATTTAGTTGACTAGTTAAATTTTGATAAAACAATAAAATTTTGTTTTAGTAATTTTAATTTTTTTTTTTTTTTTTTTTTTTTTTAACTAGCTAAATTCCTGAAGAATATAATTATATTTGAATACTAGCCATTCAATGAAAATTAGGAAAATTGTTTGATGGCTAGCTTTTTTAATAAAAAATATGAACATATATATATATATATATATATATATATATATATATATATACCTATATATATTATATTTTTTTTTTTTTCTGTTAATATATAATTTCTACATATGTTTACATGTGTCTTATAAAAAATATTAATATAGTTCTTTATATTTATATGTATAAAATTTATATAGTTAAAATGAATTATTGAAATAAATTAATAAGTGAAGTTAATGAAAATAAGAAATTAATAAATAATAGTATAATTATTAATTATGTGCATATATATATATATATATGCATGACATTCATATATATTTTTAACCTTAATATATTTATATATATAATATTACCAAGGCAAAAAAAAAAAAAAAAAAAAAAACAATTTGTCATAAATGAATATATATATATTTTTTTTTAATGTATTTTCCTATAACTTAAAAGTAATATATATATATATATATATATATTTATTTATTTATTTATTTGTATATATATATTTTTTATCTCTTATTCATCATGCATTTAATTTTGTTTCCTTTTTTTTCTTTTTTGTTGTAATATTCTTAATATTATATTCAGTTCCAGCATCAGTAGAATCTTTAGTTTCAAAGGTCATATTTTCTGATTCTTTTTCATTTTTATATTCAGAAAAATTATTAAATGAAGATGTTTCTATATCATTGGTTTCACATTTCTGTTTAATTTTTGTTTCTGATTTGGGTACATTTTTAAGTATTTGAAAAGCTTCTTTTGCTTTTTGCATTTGTATTTGATTTAAATATAATTCTTTTTTTAAATCATGTAATTCATCGCTCTGATGTTTTGATGATTTGTCATATAGAATTTCTTTAAATTTCATATCAGCATGAATTTTTCTATTTTTAGCTACTTCTTTTAAATAAGCATGTTGTCTATGTACTTCATTTTCTCTTATTTGTTTTTCTAGTTCATTCATAAATAAATCTTTTTTATTTGAAGCTTCAATTACATTTTCTAAATTGTTACACATTAATCTAAGTTCATTTTGCAGTTCTTTGTTTCGTTCTTCATATTGTTTGATAAGGATATCATTACGTACGATTTCTTTTTTTAATAAAACTATTTGTGAATCTTTCTCTTGTATCATGGATTGCAAATGAGATGACTGTTTTTCTAATATTTTAATTTCTGATGTAAATTTATCAATCTGTTGTCTATTAATTATTTGTTGTTTAGTATATTGATCTCTTAATTTAGATAAATCCTTTTCACATTTCTGTAACATACTTTCCATATATGCTATTCTCATATCACGAGATACAATGGATTCCATATATTCTAAGGTATCTTTTCTTAATTCGCTCAGAGCTTGAAACGTATTTTCATACTTAAAATTTACATTTTTATTTTCTTCTTTTAAATCGATAATTTCCTTTTCTAATTCAACAACTGTTGTTTTTAGTATGTCTAAATCGTTCCTATTTTTATTTTTTTTATTATTAAATTCATTTTTTATAGAATTTTTTTCCTTAAGAACGAAATCATTATCATCATCCGAATTAATGTTATCATTAATATTGTTATCCGCGTTCCTTTCATCAAAATTATTATTTCCATTATTATTATTATTGTTATTATTATTATTATTATTATTATTTTGATTAAATAAGTTTGATTTATATAACACTTTATATGTATTATTTTTGTTATTTTTTTTATGTGTTTCCTTTAAATTTTTTTCTACTAAATTCTTAGCATTGCCATATAGGTATTTAAAAATATGATGAACATCATCTAACGTTGCATTATTTTCCTTTAGTTTCAGCAATAGCTCATTCTCATGATCAACTGAACTGACTTCTTTTTCCAGTTTGTTTAATACTCTATCTCTAACATTTAGACTACTTTTTAAATTTCTTTTTTCCGTTTCTACTTTTTTGAGATGTTTTAGCGTTTCTTGATATTTAATTTTTTGGTCTAACAATTCTTCTTTTAATTTTTGATTATCTACATTTTTATCATCTTCTATTTTGTTAAGATTCATTTCGGTTTGTATAGATTCTTCTAATTTTTTAATTTCTTGATCTTTTTCTTTAATTAATTCATTAATTTTATTTGTCTTATCTGTTTGATGAGAATTTACTTTTGTTATTCTTTTTTTAAATGGTTCATTCATTAGAAATTGTTTCATATTTTTATGTTTTTCACAAATAACATATTTCGCATCTCTACTACTACTTCTACTGCTACTATAATTATTATTATTTATTTTTTTATTTTTTTTGGTTAAGAGCAAATTATTATCTACGGTCATATTTGATCTTATTAATATTTTGTTACCTACATGAGGATGATCAGTATTTTTCTGTACTAACAAAACATTATCATTACAATAAGGTTGATTAAACTTATCGGATAAAAGTGCTTCCTTATTATTATATATACAAGGAGATTTATTAATATATCTTATAGAACTTTGATTGTTTGATTTTATATTCATTGCCGAATCTTTTATTTTATTAGGTGCATGCAAACAAGGAAATGAATTAAGACAATTATATTTTCTTTGAATTATACCAGGATTATAAGGACTTATAACAGATACTCGAGGTACTAAATTTGGATGATATATAACTTCTTCATTATATATACTGGGTGTATTTATATTACTTGAACATTTTGTTATTGTTGATGTTTTGCATTCGGAATTTAATGCATCATCATATTTTTGGATATAGCTAAAATGACTTGTTCTAGGATTCGTAAACCTTCCTGATAATTTATTGCTATTATAAAAGGTGTCATGCATAGTGTGCATTGAAAAAAAAAAAAAATAAAAATAAAAAAATAAGTATAGACAAAACTATAGTCCCCAGTAAGAAGGTCAAAAATTAAAAATATACTTAAAAAGAAAAATATATAAATGTATGCTATATATTTTAAATGTAATAAAAAGATAAAATAAATTGTTGTCTAAAGAACTGACATTTCATAAAGAATAATATATATATATATATATATATATATATTTTTTATATGTATGTATGTATTTAAAGTGTTATAAAAAACAAACAAAAATATTATGGATATAAACGTAAAATATATATATATATATATATATATATATATGTATTATTTATGTCTATATAATATTTTATAATGATGAACATATCATTACGAGTAGTTTTTTTTTTTTTTTTTCCTTCATCTTTAAAATTTTAACTGCTTAATGATGTTAGTACAAAAAATGAATAATATTAATAATGGTAAAGAAAAACAAAAACAACAAAGAAATTAACCATAAAAACAATACAACATTATAACATTACAACATCACAACATTTTTGTAATCAAATAATAACAAATTATCTACAAAAAAAAGATATATACTTTTATTTTAAAAATTGTCAATTATTACAAAAATATATGAACATATATATATATATATATATATATATACAACGGTGATGTAAAATTCCATATAAAATACTTTAAATTAAACGATTATTTTATTGTACATATAAAAAATGCTTCTACATATTTTATAATTGAAAATAAAATAAATATATATATTTTTTTTTGTTTGTTATACACAGATATGTATTATTGGTGAAATGAGAAAGTATATATTTCATAAGACATCAAAATAATCATAATTTAAAAGATTGTAACTTTTTATGGGTAGACAAGGTTCATTTTTTTTTTTTTTTTTTTTTTTTTAACAAATAAATATAATATATATAAATGTTACACTGATTAATAATTAAAATGGGTGCAAAACATATATAATATATATATTTATATATAATTTTTCATATAAAAATTTAGAAATAAAAGGAAATATTTTAATATTGTGTGTAAATAATTTTATTTTTATTTTATTTTTTTATATATTTATTTATTTATTTTTTTATTTTTTTCATGAGTACTCTACATATATAAGAGAAATATAATTGCATGTTCATTTTTCATTGTAACATGTAAAATTGTTGTTGTTTAAAACAAAATAATAAATAAAGAGTATAAATTAAAAATTCTGTTAAATATTAATACTTTATATTTTCCTTCATTAAAAAAATTATAACTACATCATTAATATCTCAAAAATATATATATATATATATATATATATATATATATATATAATTTATTTTTTTTTTATTTTTTATTTATTATTTTTTTTTTTTTTGTTTACATATTTTATATATTATTGAAAAAAACATAAAATATTTAAAATTAAAATCATTAATTAGACAAAAGTTATTATAATTTTTATATATATTAATATATTTTCAATGAATATATATGTAAAAAAAATAATAAAATAAAAAAAAAAAATATATATATATATATATGCATACATATGCTTATAAATATATATTTTTTTTGTAAATGAATAAACATATACACAAATAGAAAAAATAAATGAAAAATAATAATGATATATATATAACTACATGGTAATCTTATATGTCATATTTTTGTGTTTATATATCTAAGGTTAAAAGTTGTTAATTATGCATTTTATGAAAGGCGGACATATATAAAAAGAAATATATATAAGTATATAGGGACATAATATATAATATGCTCGCCTTTTTAAACACTTTCAGTCATCGTCCGATTCATCATTTGCATCATCCTCTGGGACATAATTTTCTTGGTCTGCTGATGTATTTTTTTTCATAACTTTATGATTTGAATTATTTTTATTATTTCCTTGTTCATTATCATCATCACCATCATCGTCGTCGCTACTTACTCTTTTTTTGTTAATATCTCCAAGCATTTGTTGAAATAATGTGGGTTCATTATCTAGTTCGATATCTTCAGGATGTACAAATATTTCTCTTTTAATTTCTGTTTTTGAATATGCTTTAAATGGAATATCGACTTTTTGATCACAACCAAAATATGAATCACATAAAGCAAAAACAGAAACTGATAGATTTCCAACTTTATCTACAAGAAATTGTAATTTTTCTTCAATAACTTTTTCACAATTTTTAACATGTACATATTTTAATATACGATCATCATTTTTATAAGTAGCAATAATCCACCATTCTTCAAATTTGGGTTGTGGAAAATAAGGTGCATGTATATAACCAGCAGCTTCATTTTCCTTTAAATTAGATCTATCAATTTGTACATATACAGAAGCAACATCTCCTTTGACTATATGTGTTTCATCTTCTACTACAATATGAGCAGTCATTTTTATATCTGGAATTGTATTACAAAAAGATTTGACATCTAATATTTGGTCTGGATTCATATCAACTAATCCTTTTCTATTCTCATGATCTTGATGTACAAAATCTAACACTTCTTTAACTGAAAATTTTCCTTTATGTACATGTCTAACAATATTCTCATCAAAATGAGGTATTTGTAATAAGCTAGAATTTTTTGCTTCAAAAGCTTGTATTAAACATCTTCTAAATGTTAATGCTGATTGGGCTGTTAAAAACCAATCCCTTAAAATACTTATTTCAATCATACTATGTGTTATTAATAAAGAAAATTTTAAAATATGTTCTAAGTCTTTTTTTAAATCTTCTGATAATAAATCATGTCTTCTTTGCATATGTGCTAATATTAAAAAATAATTTTTTGTAATAACAGGAATTTTAAACGTTCTTTTTTTAGGTTCAATTAATTCTTCCATCAATGTTTTTATATATTGTTCATCGTCTTTTTTCATTTCTATATCTCTACTTTCAGCTGTTGCTGCTAACATTTCTGGAAATGATTTAGATCGACTGTTTTCATTTATAGTATACGTCAAATATTGCAATGTCTCAATTTTTACACCGTTAGGTCCATATTGCTTTTGCTTTTGATAATATATAATAAATGTGGCAGGAATAAATACAAGAAATATTAAAAAAAATATTGATAATATTAATAATTGATACTTTTCATCAATCAATAATTTAGGTAAACCAATACCAACTTTCATCATACCAGGGCCATCAGGATTACCATACTTTTCATAATTCTCTTTTGATATTTCATCAGTTAAAGCTTGATAAGCCTTTGTAATTAATATAAATTTCGCAGCTGCTGATGTATCATTTGGATTTTTATCAGGATGATATTTTAAGGATTTCAATCGATATGCTTTTTTTATTTCTCCAACACTTGCTCCTATACTTACTTCTAATATTTCAAACGGATCAAATGTTTGCATTGGCTTGGTATTTAACATCTGATTTATCAATATATATAATAGTCCCCAAAATAGAACTAAAAGAAAAAATTGAATTATTTTTGTATATCCTATTCTTTCCCATACTCTTGTATTTTTATTTCGTTTCTCTTGCTTTTGTTTACATAAGGAACACGTACATGACCGATAAGTACTATTGTTCTTTGATTTTTTTAAATTGTAATAATCATTCTTAAATATTCTTTTTATTATATTTTTTAAATACACATATGTACATGGTATCAATACACAAATTAATACTGTTCCTGCGAAAAAAATAAATGCTGAGTCATCATAACTCAATAATGGCTCTTTTTTACTATCTTTAGTAAACGTATCACGAAACTGTGACATTATAAAATACAAATTCTAAACAAAAAGGTTAATATGGAACATATATATATATATATATATATATATATATATATATATATATATGTATCAATAATATTATATGTATGTATATAAATAAATATATAAACAAATAAATAAATAAATAAACATATATATATATATATATATATATATATATATATAATATATATATATTTATTCATTCATATGTTACACACACATAAAAACACAAAAAAAAAAAAAAAAAAAAAAAAAAAAAATTTATATTAATATATATATTTTTTGCTAAATATTAAAACACCAACGAAGAATATTAATACTAAAAACTATGGAGTGAATAAAAACATTTTAATTAATATTATATTTACAAGAAAACATTAAATATATATATATATATATATATTATAAACTAAATATTAATTATCAAATATGAAACTTCATGATTCACAAAGTTACAAATATTAATAATATAAATAATATATTATATATTAATTTTTTTTTTTTTTTTTTTTTTTTTTTTTGTTCTAAAAAAAAAGTTCATTATATAAAAAATAATGCATAAGGTTAAAGCAAGAGCCTTTCATGTGAAAATAATATGAACATGGTTTTATAAAAAATATATATATATATATATATATATATATATATGTATGTATAATTATATATTATATATATTTTTAATATCAAATGAAATAAAACAACTTTTGTATTACTTAAAATATTATATATATTATATATATATACTGTACAAAATAATATTTGTTATATTCATAAAATAATTATAAACATGTCCTTTATAGAGCTTTTTGTAACATTATATATATATATATAACTTATCGTTTTACAATATTTTATATATTATTACAACATTTTATTTTCGAAATTATCATTTTTAATATATCAAATGTAATATAGATATAAATAGTAAATTATATATATAAAAACATGATAATAAAAAATAATACCCCAAAAAATTTTAAAAAATTGGCTTATTAGAAATTTTATAAAAATATAATATTATACATAATTATATATAATAAATATATCCATTATTAATTATTTAATAATAATATGTACATATTAATATATTATTATGTATATATAATATTTATATAAATACACAGTAGTACAAAACTTATTAGATTATAATAATTATTATATATATAATATATATGTAAATATATAAGTATTATATAAATATTCATAAAAATTATAAATATTTACTTATATATTTTTATATACTTAAAATAACATTTTAAATATGACGATTATATTTTATACATTTATTTTATCTTTTTCATCTAATAATTATTATATATATATATATATAATATATATAATACAATTATAAAAAGAAAAAAATATATATATATCTTTGAAACACCATTATTTTATATAAAAATTCACCAATTTTTAAACATTTTCATAAATTAATATCAGAAGAAATATATTATTTATATATACTTATAATAATATTATTGTAAATATAACATAATAATATAAAATTCAATAAAAAAAAAAAGAAAAAAGAAAAAAAATGTAATATAATAAGAAACCTAAGAAAAGATAAATTTTTAAATTTTTTCTATAAAATAAAATTAAAAAAAAAAGAACCACCAAAGAAAAAAAAAAAAAAAAAAAAAAATTAGTTATCTAAATATATATATATATATATATATATAATATATATATATTATATTATTATTGTAATATATGTTAAAATTTATTATAATAATAATTTTGACCTTAATATTAAACCTTAATCATTGTTTTTGACAACCTCTCATTATAAATATATATATATAATATTATATATATTATTTTTTTTATATATTATCATTATTTTGTATATAATAATAATAATATAATAATAAAATAAAAATTAATATATATATATATATATATAAATATTTTGGATAAAATAATATTTCAACGTAAAAATTAAAATTTAAAATAAATAAAAAAAAAAAAAGATTTCTATATATATTTTCCTAAAAAAGTATGTTGTTTTTTTATATGAATTTTAAAAATTTTGATTTTTTTTTTCTTTTTGAAACGTTATTATTAAATTATATAAAAAGAGCAAATATAATATGAAGTACATATTTCATAAATAAAATATATAAATAAAAAAAAATTATAAAATAATGGATATGTAATAATTTTTTTTTTTTGCAATCTTCAAAGGTACAATTTTTATAATAATTATTATATATTATTAAAACATATAAAGAACCAACCAATTTTTATGTTTAAAAATAAGACATAAATAAAAATTATATAGGGAAAGGATAAACATGGATTTGAACTATACATATATAATATTAGATTTTTATTAATTTTTATAATATATCAATATTCAAAAATATAAATAAATAAATAAATATATATATATATATATATATTTATACTTATTTGTATATCTGTTCCTCATGTATATTATATATTTGTAACCACAATCAAAAAAAAAAAAAAAAAATACATAAAATATTCGAAATAGAATTATTATTTCACCTAAAGTATTTTTTGAATTTTTTTCTATTATGAATTTTATTTAATTATTTTTTTTTTATTTATTTTCTTTTTTTTTGGCTAGTTGCACTTGTACGATATTGTATTTTTTTTTTTTTCTAGCTACTTTAAAATTATAGCTATTTTTAAAATGCCATTTTTATATATTCCGTCTATTTTTGATCTGAACAAGCAATAATATAAAAGTTCGATGTGTGTATGTTTTTTTTTTTTTTTATGAACTAGGAAAAGAGGTATATAATATATTATATATATATTTCCATGTTCTTCCTACAATATATATATATATATATATATTTGTATTCATTATAATTTTAAAAATTAATTTAATATATTCACATTCTTATAAATACATTCTGATTTTATAAAAAAAAAAAAAAAAAAAAAATTTTGTTGACATAGGTCCTTATTAATTTATTTTATATTATTTCATTTTATCTTTTTTAAAAAATAAAATTCCACCTTATTTGTTATATTATTAACACATCACATCACATATATATAATGTCACGCTTAGGAAGCTTAATCAACCAATGTTGTAACCAAAATTGTTGTAATGATTCAATGAATTGTTTAAATAACCATAATGATATTCTTTTAAATGGTATGTGCTCCAAATGTTGTAATATAGAACATGTTTTGGACATGTGTAGAAATGAATTACATGGTTCATACGATGAACATAAATGTAATGTTTGCCCCTTAAATAGTGACAACCTAACACATAAAAGGACTGAACAAATCAGTGATTACACATACATTAATAGCATAATTTATTCAAATGATATAATTAATTCAGACAATAAAATTAAAGTTCCTCAGTATAGCGAAAATGTTGATTCAAATAATTTTTCTATGGATAAAAAGATAATTAAATATAATTATGATTGTAATGAACCTTTTTCCTTAAATTCGTCGATATGTACAACAAATGTTAAGTTACCAGAATTTGAATATGTTCAAAAATATAATAATTACCAGAACATATATGATAAAAATAAAATTATATATCCCATACAGAATTTTAAGAATAATAATGAAATATTAAATATTAATAATTCAAATAATTCATATAATTCAAATACGAAATTGTTACATGAACATGGTAATAATACTTACTCCTTTAATAAACATGGATGTAATGAAATGAAAACTAAAAAAATATTAACAAGTACATATGATGAGAAGGATAATTTAAAAATAAGTAAAGAAAATGAAAAAAGTCTATCAAGCAATCATGTAAATATTCCCGTAGAAATATTTAACAATAACAAACTTTCATATGATAAATCAACAGAAAAAACACAATCTTTCGAAATAAAAACAAACAGATCATATGATATTAAGATCCCCATAATAAATAATGATGTAATAAAAGATTATAGGAATCAAAGAAAAGAAGAAAATAATCAGTCCAAATATGAAAAAATAAAGGAAAGAAGTAATAGAGAAAATAAATATAACCAAATAAATAGCATTTGTCCTTATGAAAAAAAATTAAAAAGCTACTCATTAGATGATATACAAAAAGGAAAAGTTGACATCCCAGAAATTATATTTAAAAAATTACCCATGAATATAAGCGCAGATAACCTAATTGAATCATATAAAAATAATAACAAACTATTAAAATTTATGGAAAATTGTAATAAATCTACAAGTCTTATATTAAAATATCCTGAAATACAAAAAAAAGGAAAACATAAAAAACAACAAAAGACATATAAATTACCTTTTGAATATTCATCATTTATTAGTAATAAAATAGGATCTACTATTATATATGAAGACGAATTTGATAGAAAAAATTATCATCCTCATGTGAAAAATTTACATATGGGTAAGGAATTTGAAAAACATGTTTTTAATATATTAAAGAATAAAAAATTAATGGGAAAAAAATTATATCATAAAAGTAATAAATTTAAAATGTATAAATATAATAATGAAAATGGATTTTGGATTAGTAATATTGACAAACAACGTCTAGTATGTCCAGAAAAAAATGATTGTTATATTACAGAATTGATTTATAACAAATCTGATAATTATGATCAAGAAATGGATATATTAAGAAAATGTGAAAATTATGATAATATCATTCCATCTATAGAACAATTTTATAAAGATAATAACTTTTATCATTTTCTACGAAAGGAAAAAATGTACACTGGGAGTATACGACCAGTAATAGCAACCATAATGAAAAGATATGACTTAAATGAGGGGCATATATACAAGACGTTTCCTTCAACCGAAGATATAATAATAGGAGCTTAAGCATATAATATATATATATTATATATATATATATATATTTTATTCAAGGATATTTAAAAAAAAAAAAAATTGTCGTACTGTACAAATATTTTAATTGTATTCAATATAATATATATGTTTATAATTATTTTTTTTTATTTTTAATGAACTAATGCTTTAATATAACATTTTAGTTTTATATAAAAAAATTGTTTTCTTTTTCTTTTCCTTTTTTTTTTTTTTTTATGGGTTTCTTTTAAAATGTATCAAAATATATATATATATATAATAAAGGAGTTAAAAGTGCTTTGCCTTTTTTATGTACATTTTATGTAATATGCATGTAGAGAATATAAAATATTATATAAGGATATGTATTATTTATTTATTATATATATTATAATATATATATGTTTATTTTTTATATCTTTTAAATTATATATACCTTTTCAAAATGGAATTATTAAATAAATTTTTATTTCATATGAAATAACTATAGTAGAATGTGAATGTGTCATATATACAAAGTATATAAAAACAAAAAAAAAATTTAATTTTTAAAGAAAGATACAATTTTAATAATACATATAATATATATATATATATATATATATATATATATATATATAAGATTATTAATAAAAAATATATAGTAATATATTAAAAAAATGTTTACATATTTATATATAATTCTTTTTTTTTTTTTTTTTTTTTTTTTTTTTTTTTTGAGAATTTCCAATAAAAATATAGAACTGATTAAATTCATAAGAATATATAAATATATATCTTAAAAATACCATATATATATCATTAAATTAATAATAAATTTCTTACATTCAACTAATTTAAATGAATATTGCAAAAAAATAAAATAAAATAAAATAAAACGTGAATAAGGCTGCTCATGAAACATACACATATATATATGTGTATATATATTTATTAATTTATTTAATTTTATATAATTATTATTTTTTTTTTCTGCGAAAATTAATATCGAATTAAATAAATATATAAATATAAAGTTTTGATTTTTATGTAATATATATTATATTTTGATTAAGCCTTATTGAGTATATTTAAATATTTTATTATATTAAATTATATATATATATATATTTACATTTATATAAAATTATTTGGAATTCTGGATTTTGTAGAAAATGATTTAAAAACAGAAATACTATAATTAATTATTAAATAATATATTGATATGTTATTTTTTTTTTTTTTTTGATGGAATTTTTCCGTTAATATATAAAAATAGTTAAATTGTATATTATATTATATATAAATATAATACTATTATAATATATATATATATATATATATATATGTATTTTTTTTTTTATATATTAAATCCGTATTATATCATATGTATAATTCATTTTGTAGACTATTTCCTTCTTTTATTATTATTACTTTTTTTTTTTTGTGTGTGTTATAATTTTAGCAGATAATAATTAGAGTATATCTTTTTATTTGTATTTGATGTTATAAGAAAAAGAATTAAAAAAAAATGTATAATATAAAACTAATTAATTTAATATATATATTATATTCTTTTATATTTTGAAGTATCTTCTACATATTTTTATTTATATGATAACTATACTAAAGTACATAAAAAATAACTTGCTACATATGTGTGTGTTGAATCAATTCATTTCATATATATTAAATATTTTCCACATAAAATAAAAAAGAAAAAAGAAAAAAAAAAAAAACATAACAAAATATAATATAATATAATATAATAAAACAATAATATATATTAATTTAATTAAACTTTTTTTTTAGTTTTTTTCTTTAATATTATATATTTTTATATAAATTACATTCTTTGTAATTTTTTATTTAAGTTCATTTTTTTTTTTTTTTTTTTTGGTATATGTTTCTATATATTTATGTGGATATAAAAATCATATACTTTTAAAAATAACATATATTTTTTTATTTTTTTCTTTAATTATGTATTTTTTTTTTTTTTTTTTATGTGTTACATTTTAATACTTCTTATATGAAAAATAAATGAATATACACATATATATATATAATAATAATAATAAATACACACAGTTATATAGATAAAAATATATGTGAAAAAACATTAATATATATATATATTCTCAATCGTCGAATATATAGTAGAACATACATTTTAATACAGACGAGAGAAAATTAAAAAATGAAAAAATAAAGAAGAATAAAAAAAAAAAAAAAAGGTTTAATCATTTACAACGACATTGCAACAATTTTAAAAGTTAATATAGAGTAGACATATCTATCTATATATATTTTTTTTTTTATTTTATTATTTTTTTTTTTTTTATTTTATTTTTTTTTTTATTTAATAAACGTGAATATGAGGGGTAGTACTATTAACGATATGGTAGAGAGCTCATTGGACTATAAAAGTGATTATTCTCGTGAGGATAAAAATGATTTATCTTCTTCTGTAAAAAGTTTTTCTTCTATAGATGAAATAAATGATAAGAAAAGAAAAGATTGTACATATAGTACTTTTGACGAAAATTTTTTTAAATCACACTGTGGCGTGGATGAACACACTTACCAAGAAAGTTATATAAGTGATAATAACAAAATAAAAAATACACCTTCTTATTTAAGCAAAACAAAAACAATGCAAAAAAGAGATTCTTGTGAAGATTATAAATTGAGAGGTGATAGAGTTCACAGCTTCAAAGTTGATAAGATGAATAGTTTGAGGAGTGATAAAATAAATAGCCTAAAAAGTGATAGATTGAACAGTTTGAGAAGTGATAAAATAAATAGCCTAAAAAGTGATAGATTGAACAGTTTGAGAAGTGATAAAATAAATAGCTTAAAAAGTGATAGATTGAACAGTTTGAGAAGTGATAAAATAAATAGCCTAAAAAGTGATAGATTGAATAGTTTGAAAAGTGATAAAATAAATAGCCTAAAAAGTGATAGATTGAATAGTTTGAAAAGTGATAAAATAAATAGCCTAAAAAGTGATAAATTGGACAGTTTGAGGAGTGACCGTATTCGTAGCTTAAAACATTACAAATTAAAGAAGGAAAAACGAAATAAAGAAGAAAAGATGAAATATATTTATAAGAGTTATAGATCTTGTTCATTGAACGAAACAGAAAAAACTGGTATATGGATTATCGATACAGTAAATGAGGCCTTAGATAATTTATATGATATGAATGAAAAAGATAGTTATTTTAACAATATGGATATAATGGAAAATAACATGGAAGTTAAGAACAATAAAGATATGGATGATATAAATGATAATTATGATGATAAAGAGGATATTCATATATCATGTAAAGAAATAAATGAACATATGAAAATAAAGTGGCCAGATTTCTTAAAATTAAACAATATTATATATTACAATCATATATTGAACATTTATGAAGGCATAAGAAATATTTTTAATAAATATGAAAAAGAAAGAAAAAATAAAATAGATGAAAATGATGATGAGAAATATGATGAAGAAGATATATATGATGATGAAAACAATATTCATGATGATCATATTAGAAGAGATGAAAAACATAAACACAAAGGTAGACATAAATATAAAAATATGCTAAATCATAATATATTAAAAAATAAGTCTAATAGATTGTCTTTACCCAAATTTCCATATAAAGATTTAAAAGATCGTTGTATATCTAAGTGTTATAAAAACTTACCAGAAATACATATCATTAATGATGAAAATAATATGTCACAAAATATAATAATAGAAGAGGGAAAATATAATGAGGAATATGATGAGGAATTTATCATTCATTTCATATCACCTCCTGAATTAATTCGTGGTTTAAAAGAAAGATATATTGAATTTTGTGATATTATAGGAGATCATTTAGAATATATGGAAGAAAATGGAAAGTATAGTTTTAAAGAATATTGTATGGAAGTATCTAGAATTTTTACTAGCCATATTATTGATTTAGTATCCTTATGGCATGTACCTCATTTTGTATATACGTTATTAGATAATTTTCAAGGATGTATAAAAAATATGAATCTTGAGAAAATAAATTTAAGAGACACGAATAGAAAACAAGATCATTTTGATAAGGAAAGTGTGAATCACGTAATAATGCAATCATATAAATGTAATATTAATGATGATGATAAGAATTATGATAAGTATGATCATAACGGATTATTATATGGAAATAATATGATATATAATAATTCTTACAACACTCAAATGTTTAATAATAATATGGAAGCAGATTATTCAGTACCAGTAGGTTTATCTTGTAATAATTCAATATCGAACTTAAATTCTACCATATCTGTAAATAATAACAATGATAATAATATAAATATTAACGGTAATAATATAAATATAAATAGTAATAATAATGATAATAATAATGATAATAATGATAATAATAATGATAATAATAATGATAATAATAATGATAATAATAATGATAATAATAATAATGATAATAATAATAATAATAACAATAATAATAACAATAATAATAACAATAATAATAATAATAATAATAACAATAATAATAATAATAATAATAATAGTTGCAGTGTTTACAATTATAATGAAAATCCTTACAATAACAATAAAAACAAAACGTTTTCTTTACATCCCAATTATATGCTGAATAATAATTCATACAACTACGATTATATGAGAAATAACATCCATAATAAAGAAAATGTGATATCCCAAAATTATCATGCTTTATCAAAATATACAAGGACATATACAAACAATAGAAATAAAATAATGAATAGTATAAGATCATGTGAACATATTTCTTCCAAATATAACGATATCAAAAATAATTCTTATAATAATAATAATAATATAAATATATTATCTAGAAAATGTAAAACTAGTAGTATGAATTTACCACATTTTACAAAAGAACATAATTTCAATAAGAAAGAGGAAGATTATAATTTTGAAAAATCTAGTACTAATAATTCAGAAATTAATACAAATTCAGAAACTAATATATATATGAATAGTTCATATAATATAACTAACCAAACTGAAAATTATTATACATCAAATTCTTTACCTCTAAATAATTCATTTCATAATATGGAACCAAAAATTAGTAAAATCGAAACAAATGATTTTTTAGAATGCAAGAGTAACTACACCTCAAGGTACCACAACTGATATGTAATATAATGTGAATCTATATAAATGAAGAGGGAACATATATATATATATATTATATATTGAAAAAAAAAAAAAAAAAAAGAGACTTTATATATCTATATTGTTTGTGCTTTAAAATATTTTTCAACATGATAAAATATATAAAAGTAAATATAATATATTTATTTTTTTCTAAAAGGTACATATGTATATATATATATATATATATATATATATATATAATATATGTATATATCTTTTTATTTTTATTTTTTTAATTATTTTATCTTAATTTTTGTTGTGGTTAATTTTTTTTTTTTTTTTTTTTTTTTTTTTCGTCAACATATATGTATTACTTTTCGTAAAAACATAAAAACATTATATATATAAAAAAAAAATATATATTTTTGATATATGTTAATATAATACGAAAATTTTATTATTATATTTTTTTTCACATATATATATATATATATATATATATATTA
>LT969562.1:672112-679612 GCA_900097035.1 Plasmodium blacklocki (nom. inval.)
GTTGAAATATTACCACAATTAAAATATGGATTAGATGTTAATTGTAAATTTACAAATATTTATTCTTTTGAATATACAAAAGGTTTATGTATTTTTGATATGTTAAATATTCCGTTATACCATGGATGGGTTATTTCTTCAGATGATATTATCTTTTATTCTTATTTAAAAGATTATTCTTATAATGTTATTATCAATAAAATTGTTAGATATAATGATTACTATGAAAAAAAGAGGAAAAAAAAACACCTTCTAGAAATAACAAATGATAAAGATATTATATATCAACTTGAAGACATAAAAGAATATACACCCAATTTTTTAGAAGATCGAAATAAAAAAAAAGAAAAGTCAAAAAGGAAAAGTGTATCTCCAATGAATAAGAATAAGAATAAAAATAAAAATAATAATAAAAATAATAAAAATAATGACAATAATAATAAAAATAATAAAAATTATGACAATAATAAAAATAATAAGTATAATTGTAAGAATAATAAAAAAAATAATGATGATGATGATTATCATAATGACCAATTTGATGATAATCATAATTTCAGTTATCCTCAATTTAACGGTAGCTTTATTAACAATAATAATTTAAAAAAAAATAGCTATCATAATTATAATGCGCCTATTTTTCCAGACGATTTAGATCCAACATCAGAAGATAACACAATAACTAAAATGTTAGTAGAAGATATAAATATAAGTGATAATAACTTGAATTTTAATGATAATTTTAATGATAATTTTAATAATATCAAATTATCAAAAAAAGTAAGTCGTCAATATAATAATACTACACACCCATATAATAACGATTTTGATACTAATAATAGTAGTAGCATTAGTAATAATAACAACAATAATAATAATAATAACAATAATAATAATAACAACAACAATAATAATAATAATAACAATAATAATAATAACAACAACAACAATAATAATAATAATAATAATAATAGTAGTAGTAATTGTTGTAATAATAATAATATTAATCATAGCAATAGAAGAGCCTTCAGTACCAATTTTGTGAGATCCTCTAAAATGGTTAATAATTTTTGTAATATGCTAGAAAAAAAAGAAGATAATGAACAATCATATTTTATCAAAGAAAATAATAATGCAAATAAATTGTCTTCTCGTATAAAAAAATCACAATCATTTATTAAAAAAGAAAAAAATTATAACAAATTAATGTTATATAAAGATCTAGATGTTAATAATAAAATAGATGCTCCAAAATTTCCAGAAGACACACTAACAAATTCTAATAATGTTATTACCAATGAATACTCAGAAAAAAATTATGAAGAAAGTAATATTAAATTAAATAATATTGATGATGATAATTTTACAAACAATGAATTTTTTCTAGAATGTAATAAAATCGAAAGTATCATAAATGAACAAGGACTTGATAATTATACAGATAATAATACAGAAATAAGTGAAAATTTTATTATGAAAAATTATAATACAGAAATTAATCTAACACCTTATGAAGTACATGAAGCATTAATTATATCAGAATTTCTTGAAACACATAAAACACAATTAACAAAAGTAGGATTAAAGTTATTACATGAAACTCTAAATCCAAATCAACTTGTTGCCTTTTTTAGAAATAATCATTTTAATACACTCTTCAAATATGAAAATAAACTCTTCATTCTAGCTGCTGATATATCATTTCTACATCTAAGCTGTACATGGGAACTTTTTGATAATGTAGAAAATGACACTTCTTATTATGATAACAATTTTGAATGCTTAGCCAACCAAAAAACAGATAAAAAAGATCTTAATCATTCAATCATATATTCTAGAAATTTCGATAAAAGCACAGCAAGAAACAATATTTATTGTTTAAGGTCTAATGCTACCATGAATAATAATAAAAAAAAAAAAAAAAAAAAATGCACTATCATGTAAAAAATCTTAGCGCTTATGTAAATATTAAGAGATATACGAGCGTATATATATAAAAAGGCATACAAAAAATAATAAAATAAAATAAGACATATCTATTATGTATGTATATATATATATATATATATATATATATATATATATATATATTTATATATATATATATATATGTATATGTCTTTATTTCTACCAACTAATTAAAGTTATTAAAAAAATATATACCACAATATATATATATATATATGTATATGTGTGTGTGTATGTATTTATATCTATTTATATCTATATTTATATTTTATGTATATATCTATTTAATTAAATTATTTCACCATAATATATTATTATAATTATATGAATTTTTTTTTAATTATTACCATGCAAAATTAATTTATAATTTTTCTTGTAATTTTTTCAATTTTTTCAATTTTTTTCTTTTTTTTTTTTTTTCCTTTTTCATTTTTATTTTTTTTCTTTTTTCTTTTTTCTTTTTTTTTTTTTTTTTTTTTTTTTTTTTTAAATCAACATTTCAAGCAAACTTTTCAATAACAACATGTTCTCATTTATGCATTTTTCAGCACCTATAAAAGTATTTATATTTTTTATCGAGAAAGTCAAGAAATTTAATAAAATGGTCCTTTCGCCCTTATCAATGAAAAGAAAGATATAATTATCCTTCCCACAATTGGTTAAGTGATATAATATATCTATTAATATTATACAATCGTTACAATTTATAAATTGATTATTGTCTTTCTTATTATAATTGTTGATGTTGTTATCATTATTTATTGATAATATATGTTTTATTCTTTCTTCATCTTGTATATTTTCAAAAAGTTCGAGAAACTTATTTTTAAATAAAGCATCTAATATATCAACGAACATATCTTTGTCTAAATGGAAATTAAATATTCCTTCTTCTAAAAATGCAATTCTTAAAATGTCTATTTGGTTCTTAAAACTTTTTCTTATGTTATTTGAATTCCATAAAAGCTCAAAGTTTATTTTGTTTTTTATTTGTTCACAACAATAATTATTATACCTATTACTATTGTTATTATTATTATTATTATTATTATTATTGTTATTATTATTAATCAATCCTTTTTTATGTGATGATAAACTTGCTAGATGCGGAGAATTACCATTTTCTATATTACTATACAAAGATTCTTCACTTAATGTTATACTACTATTATTACTCTCTATACTTTTGCTTCTAAAAAATTTTTTCTCTTTTAAACTATTATTTATTTCTTTATAATTGTTTCGAAAAATACTTTTTTTTTTGTCTTTGATTTTTTTATTTTCTTCTTGTAAGTCACCTTTGTCAATTGCATTTGTATATGTATCTCTATCTATTTCCGTTGTATTCCTGTCTAATATTTCGTTATCATAGTCATTTTGATTATCACTATGTTCATTATTTATTATTTCTTTTTTATAAGATATATTTTTCTTTTTATATTCTATTTCTTCATAGTTATCATTAGATAAATTACTTTTATGTTCATCTTCAAAAGATTTAATATCTTTCTTTGTAGAATACATATTGTTTTGAGATAATTTATCTAAAAATGTTATTCCTTTTGTATATTCCTCAGGTATAATTTCAATGGTTAACTTTCTTGGCTTTAATCTAACATGATTCACAGGGGTAGTTGTATATTCATTTCGTCTTCGTATATATTTTTTTACATTACTTTTCTCAATTATATCCTCAACAACATGAATAGTGTTATCAATATTTATTGTTTCACTTGAACTCATATCTTTCGACAAAATTTTAGATTCCTTAAAATCTTTAAGTGATAATTTATATATTCTTAATTTATATCTTGCTATTCCTCTTAAATAATACGCCTTAAATATAATATTTTTAATGTTCATAGTACCTAGGTCTTTAATATTATATGTTGTATTATCTTTCATATTAGGCAAAAAGTAATTATAAAATAAAATTACTGAAGAACAATCATCTATACTTTCAAAGTGTGCTGATAATCTTTGATATACCAAAGAACGATTTATAAGCGTTTTTGTACGTACAATATATAATTCTTCTTTTTTCTTATCAAAATTGTAATTATCTGATATAACTTCGATATGTAATTCATTATTACAATTTTTTTCTATTTCAATAAATATATTGTCACATTTTAATTCGTAATCTATATAATTTATTATATCATTGTAATTTTCTAAACACCTATGATAATTCTGCTTTTGATAATTTAACTTCCCTTCTTCATTTTTAGCTAAATATATATCATATGCTTTACAAACATGTTTTATTATATGTTCATTATTATTTAATTTACTTATGTCATGAGATGGCTTATTTTTTTCCATATAAAGATCACTTTGGATCTCGTCTACTTCATTTTTTTGTTCTGTCTTATGATTCAACGTTTCATTTTCATTTTTATTATCAATATTTTGTAGTGAATTTGATATGTTTCCTGTTGGTATGTTATTTTTATAATTTTCACAAAATGTAGTGTCATTATGGCTATTATTATGAACGTGTTCATAATTTTTATTAATACTTTCGTATTTTTTATTATCACGTTCATAATTTTTATGAATACCTTCATATTTTTTATTAATCTGTTCATAATTTTCACTAATCTGTTCAGCACTGCTATCAATATCATCTATATTTAATTTGTCCCATGCTTTATAATATGTATCCAAGGAATTACAATCTCTTTTCAGATATGAGAATCCTATATTTTTGTTGTAGAATTTTCCTATATTTTTTTCGAATCCTTCATTATTATTATTATTATTATTATATATTTTTTGAAGTTTGATTTCTTCTTTTTCCTTTACCTCTTTTTTCTTAATATCATTTTGCCAGGAATAGAGATCTTCAAAATATTCTTTTAATTCTATTGAATTATGTTTAAGTTGTTTTGCAATTTCGATGTGTGACTTGGCCATTTTATTTTTATTTAATTTATTTCCATAACGTACAATATATATTTAATATTTTTTAGCATTAAATGTGAAACGTGTGCTTCCTCCTTATGTATTTTTGTATATATATATATAATATATATAATATGTAATATATATATAATACGTATATATATATTATATATAGCCATTAAAGAAGAAATGGAAAAATATACATGCGCATATAAATCAATATATATATTAATATTATGTCCATTTGAATTATGCTGGAATATATATTTATATATGAGTTATGTTAAATAAGAAGGATATATAATTTAGAAATATATATATATATATTTTATTATTTTAAGATATATATATGAACACAAAAGACAGACATAAAAACATTTCAGTAATATAGTACATACCTATAAGAGAATACTTATTTTATTTTGTTCCATATAAATATTAATAACAAGATAATCATTTATTTTGCACTATTTATTCATATTTATTCTTATTTATATTTATATAATGGATATATAAATAAATAAATAAATATATATATATATATATATATATACATATATTATTTATTTATTTTTTTTTTTTTTTTCTTGTCATATAACAACTGAAAGTCTTCTTACAATGTTTATATTTTAAAATGTTATGAAATTATTAAATAAAACAAACAAATAAACAACAAAAAAAAAAAAAAAAAAAAAAAAAAAAAAGAAAAGAAAATATTAAATATTAAATATATTTTTGTTATAATAAATGTAGTTTCTTATAACATATTGAAATATAAATAAATATAAAAAGTACATATATTTATATGTATTTCAAAAAAACAAAATAAATATGGATTTATAAAAAAATAATGAATATATATATATATATATATATGTGAAGTATATATTATAGATATATACAATACATGCCTATATATGTTATATTTTCAATTTTTTTCAAAATGCTTTCTCATGGGACCCCAGAAAGGTTCAGGGTTTTCCAATGTAAATAATTTGTGTGTATTTGTTTCTTTTTTAAAATTTGAAATGTTGATATTTTCGAAAGATGTATTTTTCTTAAAGAATTGATAAGACAATAATTTTTCTTTAAGTTTTTCATCTTTTATAGTATCTATGGAATATATCTTTTTAATCTGTGCATTAGAATTATCATTATTTTGATCCTTGTTGTTAGTATGATTATTTTGGTCTGCTTTATTATTTTGTACTAGATTGGAATTTTTTTTTTTTGAATTAATTTTAAAAATAATAGCTCGAAAAATATCCATAAAAACATTATTTGGAGCATTGGTTTTAACACTATCTGGATCTTTATGAAAATAAGAAACTTCATAATTTAAATTTAATAAAGCGTTTACTAATAATTTTCTTGAGAAGGAGCAAATTTTAAAATTTCTAAATAAGGATGGTAAATTATAATATAATGGGATATTAATTTCTTGTTTTAAACATCTAAAATTAATTAATATTCTTTCTCTAGTTTTTATTGTATTCAAATTATATTGTTCCAGATTTTCTAATAAAGAAATACATGTATGTATAAAATCCTCATTATGTAATTTACCAATATAAATGGGACCTCCAATTAATATATCTCCTCCACATTCTTCACATTTCTTTGAGATGTTTAATTTGGTACTTTTATATTTGTATGAAGTAAATGCATTTTTACAATTTTGGTTAGCATCTCCTCCTCCTTCATTATGGTTTTGATCATCTGATTTGTGAATATTATTATGATTATTTCCACCGTCATTCTTATTATTATAAGAATCATCATTATTGTTATTATTACCATCGTCATTCTTATTATTATTATAAGAATCATCATTATTGTTATTATTATCATGGTCATTCTTATTATTATATACATCATCATTATTGTTATTATTACCATTATCATTCTTATTATTATAAGAATCATCATTATTGTTATTATTACCATTATCATTCTTATTATTATAAGAATCATCATTATTGTTATTATTACCATTGTCATTCTTATTATTATCATTACCATCATTCTTAATATCCCTATTTTGTTCCTTTGATTCGTCGTGATCCAGTACCATCTTCCCATTTATTTCATCATCGGCATTACCAAGAAGAACAATTTTATTCTTTTTCATTTTCCTCTTCTTCTTCGAATGAGGATTTTCTGTAATAGATGAAAGGTGGTTCACATCCTTTTTGTATGCCATAGGATTAATATAAAAACTAGAACAGTTATTGCATTGATAAACAATTCCTGTATCTATACATACATCTTTTGTTTGTAATGCATCATCAATAACATGAACTAGTAAACGTATATAAAAATCGATATTAATTGATATAAAGGGTATAATACATTTTTTATATTTGGATGCTATCATTTTAATTTTATAAAATAATACTCTTATACTAAATTCATTATTATAATTTACCTTATTACTAAATATCATACTATTATATTTATAAAAGGATACATCGGGAAATTTTCCATTTAATATTCTCATATCTGTATTTGTTATTAAAATAAAGAAATTACTTCTTCCATATTTTAAACAACTTTCAAGATATTCAATAGAAGATCCATAAGGATCTATATCAATAATATCAAACATATATCTTTCAATTAATT
>LT969562.1:684612-699612 GCA_900097035.1 Plasmodium blacklocki (nom. inval.)
AGAAAGGAAAAACAAATATAAAAAATATTGATTCATTTAATAGCGGTTTGGATAGCTCAACGAATAGTTCTGTTAGCGCACGCATTTATAGAAGTAATACTGAATTAAAAAAAAAAGGTTCATCACAAAATATAAAAGGAAATAAAAATAATATTGAAAATTTTACAAAAGAAGAAAAAATATTATTTAAAAAATGGATTGATATATTACCTAGTACTAACTTAGAGATTGAAAATATTTTGAATCATCAATTACCTTGTTATAATATACTGAATAATATAAAACGAATTAATAAGATAAAAAGTATTGCATATAATGAAAATAATAATGATGAATTCTTAAATTCTATTGAAAAATCAAATCTTATGTTTAGTAATATCAAAGTTGCAAAACGAGAAAAATATATTATACGATTTTTATGTGAAGGATCATCATATAATTTAAGTGAATTAGTAAACATACTATTTTATGTTTTAAATAATAATAAATTAATACTTGAAAATTTTCCACACAAAAAATTGTCAGATAAAAAAAATAAGAAAAATGATTTTGCTATGAACCAAGTACATTTGGAAAATCCAAAAAAAAATAATAATAATAATAATAATATTAATAATACTAATATGATGATGATGAAAGATTCTTATATTATACAAGATGAAGAAAATATTAAGAAAATTAACATTTTAAATAAAAATAATGACAACCAGGTTGACGTTCATAATAATGATAATGATGATGATAAAAATCAATATAGAGAAGATCCAAATGAACATTATACAGAAAAAAATATAGAAATCGAAAAAAATGTAAACACTGATAATTTTAATTTAGATAATTTTTCAGATGAAGATTATTATTCAGAAGGACAAGATAACCAAAATAATTTCCATAACGTTACACCCATTACAAAAGAAGATTTATATTCTTGTATCCCCATATTACTAAGTAGAAAAAATTTAGGAGATAATATGAAAAAAATGAATATAAGTAAAAATGAAAATAATGAAAAAGAATGTTTATGGGTATGGGAAAATGATAATTATGATATATTCCCATCATATTATAAAGAAATTTTTAAATATTTTAAAGAATTAAGAAGTAACATGAGCAAAATATATAAAACATTAATAAAATTTAAAAATTCTATCTTATCAAAAGATCTACCTAATATTATTAAAATGTCGGATTTCTTAAATGAATTAAAGAAAAAACAATATTTGGAATCAGAAAGGAGATGTAAAAAAATATTATTGGAAAAAAAAAAAATTATGAAAAAAAAAATGGATATAAAAAAACAAGAAGAAAAGAAAAAAAAGTATGATGAATCAAAAATTGTAGAAGAAAAAAAAAATAACACACTTATCAAATGTGATAGTAACAAAATACAAAATAAGGTGGATGATAATAATAAAACCAAAAAACAAAATTTAATTTTATCTTGGTTAACATTCAAAAAAAATCAAACAGTTAATACATTAAATGAAAATGAACATATGGAACAGTATATGAAATATCCAATAGTTAATGTCTTAAATTTTAATGAATGTATGAAGGATAAATTATTGGAAGTGCAGAGTCAACTACCTATATTTACATGTGATAGAAAGGATGCAATGTTTTCTAATGAGACTTTACAGAATAATTCGGAATATGATAAACAACATTTCTTGGACAGTTATATAAATACTTGTGAAAATCATAAAAAGGCAGTGATGGATTACTATAAAGTATACGGTACGATTTTTTATAAAAAAAAAAAAAATAATAAAAAAAATAATAAAAAAAATAAAATAAAAAATAAAAATAAAAAAATGTATGACGAGAATTATATATATGTATGTATGTATTTTTTCTTTTTTCTTTTACTAGTTGATAATAAGGAATTTTATGAAGAAATACCATCTGTGGATATTATTGATGGAAGTAAAATTATTGTGCAGGTATTTTTATAGATTTCATCATTTTGAATATATATATTATATTATATAATATATTATTTTATATGTTATTTTTTTATTTTTATTATTACACCCATGTATATTTCTATAAATATAAATAAATAAATATATATATATATGTATATTTCTTTTTTGTAGAATGAAAAGAACGTAAGGTCCAAAATTTGGGAAGACAACGAATTTTATTTGAAATTAAAAAATTCAGATTATATTAGAAGTTTTTACTTTTATGACAATTCTTGGACAAGGCCTTTTATGTCGCTATTAGTGCACAAAGTTTTGGATGTACTATAATAATAAATATAAATATATAAATATATATATAAATATATAAATATATATATATATATATATATTTTTGTATAGGACAATTTGAATTTATTGCCCTTTTATTATCATGATGATATGGAATATGAAAATGATACAAATGAAGATTATTATGAAAAATTTGAAACGATTGATTTAACCACAGAAAATGAAGAAAATGAAACAGTAATTAAATGGAGAAAAATAAGAAGAAATAAAATAAAAATTCGATATTTTTACATATATATATATATATATATATATATATATATATATATATATATATATGTGTATGTATATGTGTGTATATATATTTTTTATTATGTCATTGTATATTCTTATGTGTCTCCTAAAATATAAAAAATTTTATTTATCCATATTATAGGAAAGTGATGGAAGTTCTCAAGACATGTTTATCGTACCCGACAATGAAATAAATAGAGATATTGAATTATCTCCTATTACAATACCAACAAGTCAAGATATTTATTTCTTTTCTATATTTAATTGGGAATGGAACTTTGAGGGAAACACCAAACATAATTATAACAGTACGGTTGAAAATAAATATGACATTCTTATAATATAAACTAAAATGTATATGTATATATATATATATATATATATATATATATTTTAATTTAGTTATTGACAAAAATGTGTGGAAAGAATTTAATTTTAAATATATGGAGAATATTTATGGATGTCAATATATCTCATGGGGAGGTAAATAAAGCAAAACATAAATAAATATGAATATAGATATATTCATGTATATATATATATATATATGTGTGTATATTTTTATTTTTCCACTTCCATTAGTTGACAACAATCCGTTCAAGTACATGTCTGATAAGAATGGCCTAAAGAATACTCTTGATAATTATGATATTAAGAAATTAATCAAAGTTAGTATATCTCCAATGAACTATATATATATATATATATATATATTTATTTATTTATTTATTTTATGTTTTTAATTGTCATAACACAATCATGTTATATTATATTATATTATATTATATTATTTCATTTTATTATTATTTTTTTTTTTCTCAGCATTCTCATGGTAAAATGACCAAAAAGGATATCCTTCTTGAGCAGTTCAAACAAAAGTAAATATAAATACCTAAATTATTATGTCTTATATATACATTTATGTATTGATAATTATTATTCTTTTGTTTTTCTATTCATCTTAGAAATGAGCACTTAACAAAAGCTGACACGGAAAGAAAGTTCAAAATGTATTTGGTATACAAAAAGTGTGAAGATAACAGAAAGGTAAAAAGATATACATATATATATATATATATATATATATGTACATATATGCATTTAATGTATGTATGTACTTATATTTCAACAATATTTACAACATTGATATTTTTGGCTTTATTATCTTCCATATTACATTCTCCTATTTTTAATTTTATACTTTTTTTATTCCTTTTTAGAAATGGATGGCCTCCGAAGAAGGTGTAAAATTATTCAAGAATGAAGAACTACTATCCAAAATCTATGATATTAGGAAGAGGAAATTAAATGCTATGTCCCAAAGAATGGAAGAAGCGAAAAAACAAAAAAAAATGGATAAAGATAATTTGAAAAAAGAAGAAAAAATAAAAAAGAAAGAAAAAACTATTCAAGAAAAATTAGAAAAAAAAGAAAGTATGAAAAAGGACGACAATGCAAAAATTTAACAAAATTTTAATGAGAAATGGAATAATAAGTATATGTATTGTTATATGTATTTAGGGGAAAAAAAAAAAAAAAAAAAAAAAAAATTAGCTAGTTATAAATGTCAAATACGTATGAAATAATAAAAATATATATTATAAATATATATATTTAAAAAAAAAAATAATAATAATAATAATAAATATCCAATTTGCTATAATAAAAATAGGAAAAAAAGAAAATTTTATATAATATATAAATTAAGGAATTCATATAAAATAAACATAAGATAATAATAATAATAATAGCATAAGATAATTGTAAACATTTTAAAAATTTTGAACATATATACACACATTTGGAATGATGAATATGTTTCCTTTTACTTTTATATGATATTATTGCCTATATACTATGAATATTATGGCATTAATAAAATGATGAAAATTTATATATATATATATATATACTTTGATAAAACAATACACATAGTCTTCTATTTTATGTTATAAATAATGAAGGTCCACATATATATATATATATACATAATACATATATATTTTTTTTTTTAATTTGTATTTTCCTTTTTTACAGGTATACATTTTTTGGTTATTGTTATATATTTTAATCTTTTTTTTATTTTTTATATTTTTTTTTTTTGGCAATTGAAACGAAATTGTAAACTTTTATATTTTTTCAATAGAAAGAAAATAAAGAAACTTACTTTTTCCTGTTTTATTTTTTTAAATACCCAAAAAATAATAATAATAATAAAAGGTTCTCACATCATCTATGTATATATAATTTATGCAGAATATAATTAAATTTTTTTTTTTTTTTTTTTTTTTTTTTTTATTTTAATAAAGCCCATCTGATTATTTATAATTCCTCTTTATATATATGCGAAAATATTATTATAATATATTTTCCAAACTTTGAAAATTTTAATATTAAATTATTTTAAGTTCCTTATATTAATATATTGATTTTATACGAATTTTTTTTTTTTTTTTTTTTTTTTTATTATGAATAAATTTATACATACAGGTATATTTTAACAAACCATTTGTTTTTAAAAAGAATATGTATTATAATATAAATATATTATAATTCTATTTATTTATTTATTTATTTATTTATTTGTTTATTTATGTTTATGTTTATATGTTCTTTATGGTGTGATTTTTAATGTAATATATTGAGGCTAATGGAAAGAAACATTTTGAAGAAATATAAGAGCTTTTTTAATTTTGTTACGAATATTAAAAATAATACTGAAAAAGAAAATAGCATAAAATACACACAAAATTTATACCTAAATAAAATATCAAAAAGTAATTATAATGTGAAAAGTAATGAGGATAAAATTTATGATAATAAGCTTTTCTTGAAATATTGGATAAGGAAAAAAAGACCAGGAGCTCGAAATTGAAATAAAGGAAATGTATATCAAAATTTAAATAATACATTCTTATTAATAAGGAATATGTAATATGTGTATAAGATATATATATATCCTATTTTTTTTAGAATTTATTTATCATTTTATTCATAATATATAAATATATATATATATATATATATATATATATATATGTCATATATATTTATTTATTTATCTTACTTATTTTATATTTTTCCTTTTTTTTTTTCTGTGTTTTTTTAATGTGAATATAAATATATATTTTAAAAAATGAACTTTTATTTAGAATGTAGATTTGAGAATAATTGTATATTTTAAAAATATAATTAATATAAAGATTAATTTATTTATGTATACCATAATATATATTACATGTTTATTCATATTATTTAAAGAAATGTAAAATTAAAAATAAAAAAAAAAATTCTATAATATTTTTCTTTCCCTCTTTTTATAGAAAGGAATAATAATTATGGATATTATGCAATGTTATATAGATATTTATACATTCTTTTTTTTTTTTTTTTCATATGTTCTTTAAATATGTCGTTATTTTTGAGTGTGTATAATAATAAAAGCATTTTGCACATTAATAAAATAGTAATAGGCTTAAAAAAAAAAAAAAAAAATGAAATATTAAAAAAGAGCTTAACGGTCCTATATATATATTGAAATGCCCTCTTTTTTTTTTTCCTTTTTTTTGAAATTATATATAAATAAAAAATAAAATTTTTTTTAAAGAATTATGTTATAATTCAGTGTGCACATATTAAGAGGAACAAGAAAGGTCTTAAAAATGTATAAAAGAAAAAAAAAAAAAAAATTTATGTTCAAATAATTCTATATGATAAATGAGCATAATATTATATACGTATATAATATTGGCTTTAAGAAATCTATATATTTTTTCGAAATTGAAAAAAATAAAAATAAAAAAAGAAAGAAAGAAAGAAAGAAAAAAGTATCAAGGTGCGTATATACATCAAAATAAATATTTTTTTTTTTTTTTTTATTTTATGATTTTAATAATTTTCTTCAATGTGTGGTAACACTTTAATATTTAGTATATTATATATGTAAGGGTATTTTTACAATTTCTATAATAAGACGTATGAAAATAAATGGGATATAAAAAAAGAAAAAAATAATAAAATGTAATATAAATAGAACATATTAAAGAATATTATAAAGTGTATAAAATAAAAATTTAATAAAATTTTTGTTTTTCTCATATATCTTAACACATATATATATATATATATATCATTTTATCAATTTATCTTAACATATATATATATATATATATATATATATATATCTTTATATCTTTACATATATTTATATCTTTATTTATACATATATCTTATCATACATATATCCTTTTATTACAATATATATATATATATATATATATATATATACATATATATATATATTAGTAGAACTAATAAAAGAAAAATTTCTTCAGTTTTTTATACAACAACTATCTCTTACATTTTTGTAGTAATTAAATATATTATTGTTGAATTTTTTTTTTTTTTTCCTTCTTTTCATATTATATTTTATATCATAGTTTTCATTCATATATATAAATAAATAAATATATATATATTTATGTAGCTATGTTTTTTTATAACCCGTTGTGTTATATGTTAATAATGTGAAACTATGACTTTTGATTAATTTTAATGTTATATTTATTTTTATTTCTTTATTTTATCCCTTTAAATATATATATATATATATAATATATTTTATTTTAATTTCATATTAAAACCCATAAATATATATATATACATATATATATACTTTTTTTTCTTCTTTTTTTTAAATTTTTATTGTTTATACACATTTATAATATATATATATATATATATATATGATATTTACCCTTATGTTCCCCTATAAAATATGTGTGTATTTTCTTTTTTTTTTTTTGTGAAATAAGGGTTATTTCACACATTGCATGTATTTTCTATTTGATCACTTTTCCATTTCTTTTTTTTTATTTAAATTTATGAGCTTCATAATTTTATTATTCCAAAAAAAAAAAAAAAAAATATATCAATCCAAAAAATAACATTAATAAATAAATAAATAAATAATAGCAGTGATACATATTTAATTGGTTATGTTCCATGTAGTTAGTGTGTACATTTAACTGTTACAATAATATATATATATATATATATATATATATATATTGAGAAAAAAAAAAAAAAAAAAAAAAAAAGGAGAGTGATGAGCATACTTAGAGAAAAATAAAAGAAGAAAAATTATGTCTGTGTTCTCCATTCAGTTTTGTATTTTTCTTCTTCTTCTTCTTTTTCTTCTTCTTTTTTTTTTTTTTTTTTTGTTTTTTTTCTGTTTTACCTTTACATTATTTGTAGTTATATGATTAACTTAAAAATATAAGATATGTATATACACACATATATATATACATATATAGGTTATAATGACAGTATAATCATATAACTGATATTATAAATTGAAGATATGAGATGAAATTTTATCAACAAGAAGAAATAAGAAGAAATAAAATAAATTCTTTAATATATGCATATATACATATATATATATATATATATATATATATATATATGTTTGTCTATATAATTTTTTTTTTTTTTTATTATACATTTTATTCATAGCAAAAGTATTTCTACCGAATTTACAATACTCGTATGAATATACAACGAAAAATGTCTACTTTAGGAAACATTAAGAATATTGTTAATAGCGTTAAGGTAGTTTGTGATATTTCTAATATAAGCCCTAGTGATATAGTGAAGAAAGAAGAAAAGAATGAAAATAAAAATAAAGAGAGTTACATGCTTACAACGGATAGTATAGATAGTACTTTTGACAATATTGATAATAATGAATGTGGTGATACAACAAATGTGGAAAGCACAAATGAACATAAAAATGGTTCCTATAATATAATAGATGATAGAAAAAAAACGGAAGAAAGGTATATATTAGAATATGATAATAAAATGAAGACAAAATATTATAATACTTTATATAATTATTTTGATAATAAAAAATATATTCTTATAAATGATAAGGAAAATAAAACAATGTCAAAAAAATTGTATAACGATAATTTCATGTATCAGAATAATATAAATAAGAATATTACTATTGATGGGAATATATTAAAAGATGAATATGAACATGTTGATGATATAAGAGCAAAACATAAAGCGAAAATGTCATTATGTAATAATGAATTTTTATATAAATATAGAATAAATGGAAAATATGGAAAGGAATCAAAAAGATATATAGAAGAATCTTCTTTTAATGAATTGTCCAAATATGATTTAATTTGTGATATCTATAATAAAAAGTGTAGTTATTATAAAGAAAAAAAGATAATGAATAAATTAAATTTATCAAAGAAAAATTTAACAGATAGTGAAGTAGAAAATTATCACATTGGATACAATATAAAAAAGAATAATGTAAAAAGATATTTATTATCAAATGATTTTATAGATCATGAACATATAGAAGAAAAAAAGAAAAAGAAAAATATGAATATATATCAGTATAGAAATATGAAAGAAAATAATATATTAAGAAATATATATAATAATAATAATAATAATATATTAAATAAAATACGAATGTGTTATAAAAACATTCCTTCTTTTAATTATATAAATAATTTTAATTTGTTATATGATTTTCCATATAGTATTTCAGAGAATAATTTGTATAAGAAGAAAGAAAAAAAAAAAAAATTGGAAAATGTACAATGTCTAGATATATATGATAATCACATGGATTCAATAATTGATAATGAAGACAAATTATATAATAATAATAATAATAATGTTTTAAAAAATGAAGAATATATAGAAAATAAAAAAGATTTAAGGGAAATAAAAAGAAAAAGTACGAATTTAAAAAGGAACTTGAATACAGATTTAATCAGTAGTTATAATTTAAAAAAAAAAATGAAAAAGGATAATGATTATTCATTTTTACATTTAAATATATATAAAAATAATAATACTTATGAATTGTGTAGAAATAATAGTTACAATACATATATATTAAAGACTGTAGGAAATTCATATTTAAAACATAAAATAAATGAAAAAAAAAAAAAAATGAAAAGTACCATAATTAATACAATTAACTCAAATAATACGAATGTTACAGACATTATTTCAAATAAAAAAACATATGATAATATAGATATACATATGTATGGATTAAAGGATAAAATGTTTTATCATGATCATGAAGAGAGGATTAATAATAAGATAGAAGAAAAAGATATTAAAGAAAACAAAAATGAATCAATAGAAACAAAAAATTATATAAATGATAAACAATCATCAAAAGGTACAAAAATTGTAATACATAAGGAAAATATAGGCACAGCTATAGATAATAAGATTACACATGATTATATACTACATGATCATATATTTAATAATGACATTTCAAATAACGATATTTCAAATGATAATATATCAAATGAATATATTACATATGAAGATTTTACAAATAATGAAGATGTGAACTTATCTAAATGTTTAAATATATCTGAAAGTTTAAATAGTCTAACTTCCACAAATAGTACTCATATAAATAATATGAACAGTTCATGCGAAAATGAAACAAATTGCATTCCCATTTTTAACGAAAAAAATGTCGATTTATTGCATTTGAATTTGCATGATGTAGTAAGGATGTTAGAAAATGAAAATATTGAAAATCTCTATACACCTGAGGAGTTAAAGGAAATATTAATACCCATAAGTGGGATATATTATTCTTCTTCAGATGGAAAGTGGATATATCAATATGATAATATTGATGGTGATAATAATATAATTGATGGTGATAATAATATAATTGATGGTGATAATAATATTATTGATGTTGATAATAATATAATTGATGTTGATAATAATATAATTGATGGTGATAATAATATTATTGATGGTGATAATAATATTATTGATGTTGATGATAATCATATTATTGATGTTGATAATAATATAATTGATGTTGATAATAATATAATTGATGGTGATAATAATATTATTGATGGTGATAATAATATTATTGATGTTGATGATAATCATATTATTGATGTTGATGATAATCATATTATTGATGGTGATGATAATCACATTATTGATGGTGGTGATAATCACATTATTGATGGTGGTGATAATCACATTATTGATGGTGGTGATAATCACATTATTGATAGTGGTGATAATCACATTATTGATGGGGGTGATAATCATATTATTGATGGTGGTGATAATCATATTATTGATGGTGATGATTATAATATCATTGATAGTAATAATAATATTATTGATGGTGATGGTAAAGAATTAAATAAAAAAACTTCTTCTGAAGAGACAATAAACAAATCACACAACGAAAAGAATATATTTTATAATAACAAATATTCTTTTCATGAAGGAAGACAATTAGCATTAATGTTAAAATATAAATATATAAAAAGGAATCATAATATTTTTAAAAATCTGAATGATCAAGAAATGTTGTTCCCCGATATCAATGATCATACGAATAAAGAAATATATAATGATGTAGATTATTTATATGATAATAAAGATAATAATGAAGAACATAAAATGGAAAGCCATTTGAACAAATATAAATTACAATATGGTGATATATATAATATAGCATCTGAAGACATAAATAATATGAATGAAGAAGAAAAATGTAATTTTGTTGAGAAGATCAAAGTTTCTGAGTATGAAGAAGAAAATATAAAAGGAAAGGAACAAAAGGAAATATTAAAAGATGAAGATGATAAGGTAAAGGTAATCAAAAAAATTGATGACAAAGAAACGAAGATAATAAAAAAAATTAAGAATAATGATATAAACCTCGTACAAAATATTGAATCTTATGAAAAAATACATTTTTGTGATAAAGAAATAGAGGAGAATAACTTATCGAATAATAAATTAAAAGATTTCCATTTAAATGAAACAGGTCATATCTTAAAAAATGAAAAAATATCATATAATAATCATATAAATTCTTCTCAAAATATTAATGATATAAAAAATTTTAATTCTAGTGATAATATATGTAATGAAGAAAAAGGGGAAAATGTGGATGGTAGTACACTTCTTAAACATAATAATTATGATAAGAAGAATAGACATATTCATTTTAAAAACAAAAAGAATTTATATAGAATATTAGGTATAAATTTTACAAAAGATATAAAAAATAAAATAAAATGTTTAGAAAAAGAACATATATATTATCAGAAGGAAAAACAAAAATGGATTATACAAATTCTGGAACAAAAAAATAATACCATATTATATTTCAAAGAATTTGATTGTAAGGTATTTGGATTTTTATATGCATGTTTTCTAAGTTTAGAATATAAACAATTATATCTAGATTATTTTATTAATGAAAAAAAACAAGATTATCTTTTAAATCTAATTCAAAAATATTATATCAAAAAGAGAAAACCTAATCGTATCATACATCAACTTAATAATATACCCAAAAAAAAAAAAGAGAATAATGAAGAAGAAGAAGAAGAAAAAAAAAAAAAAAAAAAAATGGTAAGTAATACGAATGAGTTATCCTTAAATGTTGGAAGATATCTATATGAAAAAGATGATATTATAAATTATCAAAAAAAGATGGAGAATATAAAAAAAAATCAGTATATAGATAATAATATGGAGAAGCTTGAAAATGTTTTAGAATACACATATTCACAAAATTATTATATAAGTACAAAAGATGCAAAGGATAATATAAATATATATAAAAAAATAAATCAAAATTTTATACAAAATTGGAATGAAGATAAAATAAATAATGAGAAAATTATTTCCATATATGAACAAAATAAATTACGCGATTATAATATGAATATGTTAAAGAATCAAACATTTAAAGAATACAAAGACATTTTTGGTAAAAGCAAATATGGATCAAATAAACAAATTGATAAAACGATACTTCCGAATTTATATGGATATAATAATATGATATCTATTTGTGACAAGGAAAAGGATATAATAAATAAGAAATATGAAAAAAACCTACATGAAGGGTCTGAAAAAAATATATTAAATTCTAATATAATACGAGATGATGAAAATCAAACATTTGATCATGAAATAGATACATTATTAGATTGTGAATTACATGATAAAAATCAAATGAATAATAATGAACAGGTTGATAAAGATGTACATAATTTTTATATAGATAAAAATATATGCTTAGATATAAATTCTTGTGAAAGTCCTATATTACATGATACACATAGATACAAGATAAAGAATGAAAAAGATAATAATATAAATGATATAAAAGAAAGTGATGATAATTTTATTAATTTATCAAATTATCCTCAAAATGAAAACGAAATAATAGATAAAACATTAAAAAAAAAAAGAAATAACTGTTCATATAAGAAACCAAAAAATGTAAAAGATTCTTTAGCACATTATAAAAATTCTAACCTTAGTATAGAATTAGAAGAAGAGGAACGTAATAATTTAATAAAATTAAATAATTACATAAATCTATTAAATGAAGAAACAGATATAACATCACTAGCTAAACAAACAATATTATTACTTTTAAAAGATATTTTAAATTCTATTCCTCATCAAATGGCACCTTCTATAACATCTAGAAAAATATATGATCGAAAAATACATGCACATGTACATTTTGTTTATCAGTGTACAAATATCATAGATTTATTTCCTTACTTCTTTATATTTAAAAATATTATTAAACAAAAAACACTTCCTAGCAATCAATCTCTATACATTTGTAATGTATTATTGTATGCTTTGTTTGAAGCATAAAAAGGATAAATAATAAAAAAAAAAAATAAATAAAATGAAATAAAATAAAATAAAATAAATAAATAAACAAATGAAATAATAACAAAATTTTGTTTTTACATAAATTTTAAAGACGTTTACAAGGAATTGGTAAAAATACCATAAATTTTTTTTATGGACATGTTTTTTTATTTTATATACAAATATGTGAAAGGTGTTTTAAAAACTCCCTTCACCCCCAAAAAAAAAAATATATATATATATATTTATTTATTTATTTTATAATATATGTTGTACAAACATGTTAAACATGGTTGAATTTTTTTTTTTTTTTTTTTATTTTATTCTTTTACATATTTTTATTTATTTTTTTATGTGCTTTTAACAATATTTAATATGGTTAAATATAAATAAACTTCTTTTCTCATGAAAGTAAAATTGATATTTACGAAAAATTAAAATAACAAATATGTAACAAAAAAATAAAATATAAAAGTAATAAAGTATATGTAATGTATATGTATATGAACATATCTTTGTATTTATATGTATGATTTGTTAAAATTAAAACATAGATAAATATATATATATATATATATATATATTTATTTATTTATTTATTTTATTGGCTTACATAACGTGTTGAAGATGTTTAAAACATTTACACAAATAGAGAAATCTTCGTTTTTCAATGATGTAGATGCCAACACAACGTCCTGGTCAGTATCTTGTGATAAATAATTTAATTTATCCGTTAAAAAATAAAGTATAATTTCACAGCTTTTTTTATTTGTATCTGTGTTTTTCATGTTATCATAAAAAGACAAAGATGAAGTAGCACATGAGTTAATTATAAATTGGTTGTTATCATGCTTTTGATTATTTGTTAGGTTGTATTTATTTTCTAATGAATAAAAATATGGAACATAATTATTTTGTGTATTATGATTATTGTAATTATTCTTATAATAAATGTATTCATTATGATTATTAGATAAATGTCCATATGTAATATTGTCTTTATTCTCTTTATTTCCTATATTTCCTTTGTTCTCTTTATTTTCTAAATTTTTTTGATTTTTGTCATGGATCATATTAGTAATTTTGTTTATTATTTCATCATAACTATTATTATTAATAACAAATAAAACATACTGAACATAACTCTGTATATAGTATATTGTTTTAATAGTATTAAATCTTATATTACTAATTTTGTCTTTACATAAATCATCCAATATATATAAAATATTATGTTGTATATATTCGAGGGGAAAATATATTATTAATTTGGATATATATTGTAAACAAGTAATTCTAAAAATATAATTATTTGATTGTTTTAAGTTGTTGAATAAATATGTAATACCAGTTTTAAAAAAAGAGAAGTTTTTATTTCTTAATAAAAATTCTAATGTTTCTACTACTTGCATACGTATGGAATATACTAAATCTTTTGAACCTATATATATATAATTCCAGAAATCTAAAAAGTTTGATTCAATATTTTCTTTATTTTGGAAAAAAAAATAATGATCAAAAAATTTCAAACAGTAATACATTGAATATCTTAAACGCCAATTTTTATTTTTGATAATTTCATTACATAATGGTATTATTATTTGTTTCATATCAAAAAATGATATAATTCTAGATATTTTATGTAAACATATAAATAAATCTGATTTTAAATTTGTTTCTTCTATTCTTATAAAAAGTAGAAATAAAGGTAATATATATTCAATAAAAAGATTTTTATCTAAAATATCTG
>LT969562.1:704612-727112 GCA_900097035.1 Plasmodium blacklocki (nom. inval.)
AAATATTTCGATAGAAAATAAAATATACAATCAATATAAACATATCAAATATAAACATATCAAATATAAACATATCAAATATAAACATATCAAATATAAACATATCAAATATAAACATATCAAATATAAACATATCAAATATAAACATATCAAATATAAACATATCAAATATAAACATAATATATATATAATATCTTTCAACAAGGAATGATGTTAAAAAGAATGTATAATGAAAAAAATAATAAATTTTTCTAAATAAATAAAATATATATAATGTATTATGTTCACATATACATACATATATACATATATATATATATATATATATATATATATATATATATATATATATGCTATTCTTTTATGTAAAATACATTAAGGTGATAAATAAATTCGTAGGCATATGCGATGGGGCAAAATAATAAGTTATTATTTTGATAAGAAAATTCATTTATATTATGAATATCATTATTGTGTATGTACTGAAATCTTTTCCAAAATTCTGTAGAGAAATTCCAGAAAAGAAAAAATGTTGAATATTGAATGATATTATTTAATAAAAAATAAGTGTGTACTTGGTCTATATTTTGATTTTTGTTTTGCCCTTCTTCTTGTTTTAATTGTTTTTCTTTATTTTTTATAAGTTCACATAATAACAAATAATATGTATAAGCTTTTTTTGATAAATATTCTTGAACGTTTATATTGTGATTTATAAAAAAGGATGTTTTTCTTTTAGGTTTTATGAATGTGTTCATAATAAATTTGTAGTATTTACACCCTTGGCTATTTTTTGAGCAAACAATATTTTTTTTTATTTGTTCATAACATAAGGCTATTTTGTTTCCAATTTTGCACACATCAGGAAATAATATATTTAATTCTTTATATATAATATTTGTTTCGAAATTACATATATTTTTTATATTTTTTCTTACTAAAGGATAAAGATCATAACAATTTTTATATGGATAATAATCATCATTACAATTAAATGTTAATTCATGCAATATATCCATAGATTTTTTGTTCATATAATTAAAAAAATTATTTTCGATATTATGATTTATATTAAAATTTCTTTCAAATTTCATGACAGCAGATAATAAAAGATCACTTTTGGAAGTATATCCTGTTATGATATAATATAAATCTTTTGAAAATGTTGCTACATTCATTAACGTCAAACCTAAATAATCATATTCAGTATATCCATTTAATAAAATCTCAACAAATTTATTTTTTATTCCACTTTCATAGTTAATTGTTTCTGCTTCAACTTTCAATTTTGTAAACCCATGTAAAATACAAAATCCTAAAACTGATTTTAATAAAACATTACTTAAAAAAGGATTATTTATACCATTTTTCTTATTCCCAATATATTTTATTACACATATATTATTAAGGAGATAAAAACCTATAATTTTGCTTTCTTCTGTAGAATGTTTTATAAAGTATTCTTCTTTGACATTATGTAGAATATTTTCTGGAAAAATAAAATTTATGTTTGAATGTATATTTGAATGTATATCTTCATTTTTTTCATAATAATCCTTTTGATAAATATTTTCCTCTTTATATATATCATCCTTTTGATAAATATTTTCCTCTTTATATATATCATCCTTTTGATAAATATTTTCCTCTTTATATATATCATCCTTTTGATAAAAATTTCCCTCTTTATATATATCATCCTTTTGATAAATATTTCCCTCTTTATATATATCATCCTTTTGATAAATATTTTCCTCTTTATATATATCATCCTTTTGATAAAAATTTTCCTCTTTATATATATCTCCCTTTTTTTTCATATCATTTATCATATAATCAAATGTTTGTTCTTCATAATTTACAGTAATAAACAACTCATTTACATATTGAGCCTCACAATAAATAGCATCACCAGTTGTAAAAAAATCAATCTCCTTTTTAGAAAATGGCCAACTTTTCTCTTTACTGCAGAAATATTTTACATTTTTTTTTCCCCATTCATACATATTTGAATGATGTTCCTTATTATCTTTTTTTTTATCCTTTGAAATATATGTTTTGTTTAATATGTCGTATATTTTTGTAGGTACATTTTTGACAGTAAAAGTATATGTTTTGTTAATTGAATATAGGAGGTTAAAAAATTCTTTCCTTTTCATATGATCATTTTTATTATTACTATTATTCGTATTGTCTTGTGTTTTCTTATATTCGTCATATATTTTTTTCAGAATATCATATTCATACTGCTTTTGTAAAGTATAAATACGTACACCATCAGAATTAATTATGAAAGAATGATGGATGGTACCTTTATTATTTTTTTCTAATTCGTTATTATTTATATATTTTTTTTTTTTATCTATTTTTATATTCATCATTTTAGGGTATTTTTTTGTAAATGTGTTAATTTTCTCCGTATCATATTTTTCCACATCATCATAAGTATAATTATTCAAAGGGTTTTCATCTAAAATGTTTGAAATAGATTCATATGATTGAGATTTATATGTGGTGTTAGATTGAATAGGATCATTCATAATATATATTTTTTCTTTTTTATTTGTATGTTCAAAATTTTCATTTCCCTGACCCTTATTATCTTCCATATTTTTATTATATACGATTTTTATATTATCATCCACATTATTTGTTTTTGTGTTAAAATTTTCTTCATATATTTTTATGTTATCATCCACATTATTTGTTTTTATGTTAAAATTTTCTTTGTTTATTTTTATATTATTATTCAGATTGATGATAGAAATATCATCAAAATGGTGATCATCCTTATGATTTTTAAAAGCTAATTTATTTAATAATATGGATTCATTCAATAATCGACTATATATACTATTATGTCTATTAGATTCATATAACGTTTCATGATATTTAATAAACTTCAAAATATTACAAATTCTGTTGTTTATGTTGTTTGTGTTGTTTATGTTGTTTGTGTTGTTTATGTTGTTTGTGTTGTTTATGTTGTTTGTGTTGTTTATGTTGTTTGTGTTGTTTATGTTGTTTGTGTTGTTTATGTTGTTTGTGTTGTTTATGTTGTTTGTGTTGTTTATGTTGTTTGTGTTGTTTATGTTGTTTATTTTGTTTGTGTTGTTTATGATGTTTATGTTATTTATGTTGTTTCTGTTGTTTCTATTATTTCTATTATTTCTATTATTTCTATTATTTTTTTTTCTACTAAGTTTATCTAGTTCATCATTTATCAAAGGGATAATATATTGAAATTCAATAGAAAACATAATATTTTCATAAAATTCTTTATATATATTTTCATCTTGAGGTAATAATATATTATTATAAACTGCTTCCTTCTTTTTATTTTGGTCTCTTATAGATTTAGATTGGTTTTTCATTTCGATGATTATAGAATTACTCTTATTTATAAATTCTTGAAATTTTGATATAATCATATCATTATGAAAAATATTTAATTCATCATCTTCATATGAACAATTTTGATAACATAGAAAACTTTCATATAAAAATTGATGCATAATACTTTTATATTTTTCATCTAACTCTTTCGATGTCATTATAATATGTACACATTCTTCAAATAATATAATAGTATTATCACAAAAATGTTCAAATGTTAATAATATATAAGAATATGGTACATCTAAATTTTTTTTTTCTTTATTTTTTAATGATCTGAAATTACTATATTTTATTTTATGAGAAAACATAAAATTTTTAATATAGATTTCATCTTGTTCATAATAGGAATATAATTCTTTTGTATAACATATATATATCCTTTCTTTATAATTAACTTTCCTTAATAAATTTTTTAATTCTAATAATTTAAAATTAAAGATTTCTTTATTTTTTTCAATTCCTCTCCATAATAAATAAGATTTATTAGCAAAAAATTTAAGGTAAATCTTAGGAACCTCTTTTTTCACAACATCTATATTATTATTGCTACTATTATTATTATTACATTTATTGTGTACAAAACTATTTTGACTTTTAATAATATATATATAATTAGAGTTATAAAATATTCTACATGTTATATTAAATCCATGATTAAATATATTCCTACTAATATGCATATTTTCAAAATAGCTTGAAATAACAAAAGTATTTTCAGAATATATCATGTATCTTGTATATCCTAATTTTATACATAATCCAATAAGAATTTTCACAATTGTTTCTTGTACATTTGTTATATAACTATAAATAGGGATCCTCAAATTACACACTTTTACATTATAACTATTATAATAATTGAGATAACGATTCTGATAAAAAATATTATGATTATTATCATCATTATTATATCGAGACATATTTATTTTATTATTATCTATTTTCATATTTTCCTTATATGTTACATTGTTTAATACAATTTGCTCTTGTTTATTTAATACATGCGTAATATCATTTTGTAAATTATTTGATTGAATAAACTTATTATTATTATTATTATTTTTATCAATCTTATATTTAGGTTCATATATATTTTCCATATCAAACCCTAAATAAAAATCATAATGATCATCAGCATTGATAACATAATTACATTTTATTATTTCATAAGAATTATCATATATATAATATTTACATACAAAATTTATTTCGTTTATAAATTTCGATGTACTAAAATGAACCATCTCACCATACAAAAGATCTACAGCTTTTATTTTTATATGATAAGGAAAATTAATATTTTTACAAAGTATATTTGATATTTCATATATTAAATTCTTAGTATCTATATTGCATAGAGAGAGATATTTTATATTATGGAAACTCTCTTCATTGTCTATAATAATTTTCTCACTTAATTCCAAATTTTTATAATCTTCATATATTTTTAATAAATCCCTTTTATCAAATTCATATGGTCTTATTTTACTACATACATAATGCTGATAGTATAAAAATAAGAATATTGTGATGAAAAGAAGAATACTCATATTATAGATAAAAATATATGTATATATATATATATATATATATATATATATATATATATATATATATATATTATATACATATAGATATATAGATATATTTATGGTAAACTTCTTAATAAATAGTATACAAGTTAAATAGATGTAATAAAAATGTTTATTTATATTTTATACTATGTAAAAAAAAATATATGTAACCTGTACAATTATACAAAAAACTCCAAAATTATAACATATTCATATATAATTAACATGATCATATATACAAATATATACCATGTTACCTTGATGTCTTAAATGATACAACATATATATGTTAAATTGATAGGAAAGAATATAATAAACGGAGAAACATATTTTTCAGCTCATAAAAATATACACACATACATATATATTTATTTATGTATATGTTTATTTATATGCACTTAATACTACGTATAACATATTACATTTTTAACGTCTTTTCAAAAGGCTTAAAAAAAAAAAATTAAAAAAATATTGTTTATGTGTACATATTTATATTTACAATGAAGAACGATTAATAATGAACGTTATTTAATACAACATATACATATCTACAAGATTGAAAAAAATAAAAATACAATAAGAAGCAGATAATAATGCTAACCGACCTAATAATAATATCGAAATAAAAGGTAATTTCCTCATTTTTATTATATATATATTTTTTTAATTAATTAAATAAAGAAAAAAAAAAAAAAAAAGGAAAAAATGAATTGGATATGATAATATCTATATAATATAACAACATATTTATATTTTATATAAAAATTTGAGAAAAATGTTGCAATATATGGAATATTAAATTCAATAAACTATATACACATATATATATATATATATATATATATATTATACTATAAATTTTTTTTATTTTGTTTTTTGAAAAAAATGTATGGAATAATTTTATAATATGTATATATTTCACATATGTATGAAAAGAAATACAAAATGTAGCAAATATATAATCTATGATTGCTTTGATTTGTTAATTATATACTGTACAAATGATATGATTATAGAATATAACCTTTGTTCGTTCTTAAATAAGGGACTACATGTTTTTTTTTTTTTTTTTTTTATTTTTTTTTTATTTTTTTTTTATTTTTTTTTTATTTTTCATTGATTATTCCTTTCATTATATATAAATTGTCATATTAGAAGAGAATCATCTTTTTATAATGAAATGATTTAATAAAAAGAGGTTACGAATATTTTTATTCTATACTAAGAAAAATTATAGCAACACATATTTCACATGGTAAATATTTATATAATAATAATAAGAAGAAGAAATGATAAAAATTAATTTTTTATATTAAAATTATTTTTATTTTTTCATAATTATATATATTTATAATATATATATTATTTCGTTTTATATATAATACTATGAGTAGGAAATAAAAAAAAAAAAAATGAAAAAAGAAAAAAGAAAAAAAATATAATATATATATAATATATTATTATATATGTATATATATTTCATTGGGAATATATATAAAATTTTAAAAAATAAGTTGTAGGAAAAATATAATATGCATGTTATTATTTTTTTATAACATATATAACTAATATTTCATTAGTAATTTTGTTATAAAAAAATATATTTTTTATAATTTCTACTGATATTTATATATAATATATATAAAAATAAATAAATTGTACTATATATATATAATATATATATATATATATATTTAATAAAACTAATTTTTTTTTTCTTCCATTTATTTATTTCTCTTTTGTTCGTATCCATTTAAGGAATGATTAATAAATTATTAGTATATTTTATATAAAATTATGAAAATATTATATTACAAATTTTTAATATTTTATAAAATAATGCATATTAGTTTTTATTATTATTAATATTATTATATATATATATATATATATTTATTTATTTATTTATATATTTTAATTAAAAATGAAGAATACATCAAATTTATTTATATATTCAAAATGAAATTGTACAAATTTTGCGATTTAAAAAAGAAAAAAAAATTAAACCATTAATTTATATATATATATATATATATATATATATATATAATATATATTTTAATAAAGAAATAAAAAAAATAACATATTTATATAAATCCCCCATGAGTAGATAGAAAATATAAAAAGTAAAAAAAAAAAGAAAAAAGAAAATAAATAAATAAATAAAAAAAAAAAAAAAAAAAAAAATGAAAAAGAGAAAGAGAAAGAAAAAGAAAAAAAAAAAAAAAATCCCTTGAAACATCTTTTGATATTATATTTATATATGCAAATATAATAATATATATGTATATATATATTTTTATACGTTACATTTTATTTTATATTCCATTTATAATTTTTTTTTTTTTTTTTTTTTTTATTTTGACAAATTTTACTTTATAAATTCTTCTTCTTTTTTTTTTCTTTTTTTATTTTCCCTCTTCATCTTCTTTGTACACCCCTTGATGTTTTATTGTGTTTAGTTTGTTTTATTTTTTTTATTTTTTTTTTTTTTGTTTGTGATTTTAAATTGTATTTGAGGGGTGAATTATAAAATAAATAAAAGAAAAAGGAATGATAAAATTTTTCTTTATAAGAAAGTTTTTTATATCATTTTAAATAAATAAAAAATATATTTATATATAATATATTTATGTAATTATAAAATGGTAGCAATATATATATATATATATATAACAAAATAAGCAATTTTGTTTTATTCATAATTTGTTTTCTTTTCTTTTTAAAAAGAGAAGAGTGAACTTAATTGAAATATATATGTATATATGTTTATATGTTTGTTTTCTTATATATGATTAATTTTTTTTGTTGTTCATCATGATATATGATAGATGTATGATATATTATTTAATTGGTGTTTACTTTGTTATTAACTTATTAAAAATTTATAGCACATTTATTAATTATAACGAATGTGATTTTACTTTTGATGCACCGAAATTATCAGATGTATATGACAAATATAATGGTGTGAGGGATATTGAAGAAAGTGTAGGGTATAGCAACTACTGTGAAAGTTTAGAAAGCTTTAATTCAGTAAAATCTTTTTGGTTATTAAAATTAAAATCATTATGTACAGAAAAAACATCTGTATTAGATAAATACGTTTTCAATAATATATGTAGTCATAAATATGAAACTCCACATATAAGAATAAATGGGTTATCTGTTGGTAAAGAGCTGGTTAATATAGAATTTGTGTGTGCTCATTTTATATATAGTAATAAACGTGAAATAATAAAATGTATAAAAAGTAATACTGTGAAAAATTATTTAGATACTTATCATATTGCTTTTGATTTATCAGTTTCTGAAGATTTATTAAAACATTCGAATGATGTACCAATTTTATTAAATTTAAAAGATATAAATGGTTTAAGTTTAACGAAAAAAATTATAGATGATTCAGTATGTAGAATCCATTCAAGTGTTCATACTATTATGAATAAATATGATTATTCTCTATTAAAAGCATTATCAGGTTTATGTACGAAATTAGGTTTTCATAATCAATTTATTATTACAGATAATATACATCCATTATTTAATCCTTTTAATAAAAAAATTCCATATAGTTTAAGTTCTTTAAATTTTAATATACAAAATACTTCTTTATATTATTCTAACTATGAATACCTTTTATATAATATAAAATTAACTGATGTTGAATATATTTTAGGTTCTTATATATCACCAAGTGCACTAACGATTAGTCATAAGAATAACTCGTATGTTACATGGATAGGATTAAATAAAGATAATAGTATATATAATAAAAAATTTGTAGAATTATATAATACATTAAATAAAGTAAAATATATTGAAAGAATTGTACATTGTTATAGTAAATATACATCTAAATATTATGAAGGTACAATAAAATATTTTTATAAATATTTACCAGAAAATAAAAAAGAAGTTATGCAAAACAATCCAAATATATTTATATATCTAATTAATAGTGTTTGTGCAAATATACCATCCGTTCATAAATGTGTAGAGAAAATCATATCTTTAGATGGAATTTATGATTTATATTTTAAAAACTTTATGATAAATTTTATATATTATAATATATCTTGTGTATATAATTGTAATCCATTAGATTTAGGGAAAATTATGAATGATGAACATGTATGGGATATATTAGTAAAATATTTTTCAAATTATTATCTAGTAAAATATAAAAAAACAAAATCAAATAAAGAAATATTATCTGCAAGTATGAATCAAATCACACCCAATGAGGAATATTATAAAAATTTTGATTTTGATTATATACATAGTGGAAAATGGAGAAATGAATTAAGTTTAGAAGATGAAGAAGCTATATTAAAACCGTCAGACGATGTTATAGAATACGAGTTTTATAATTATACATTCCATTCATTAGATTTAGGTAGTTATAGTTTTTTTATATTAAAAAGTGAAATAGAAGAAGATAATTTATGTAAAATAGCATCCTTCATTGAGTACAATGGGAAAAAATATGTTCATTCTAATAAATATATTGTAGACTTTTTTAAAAAAAATAATAAAAGAATGCTTTCCCACGACACATCGAATAATATGAATAATGTGAATAATAATAATAATAATAATAATAATAGTGATACGACGAATGGATTTAATGATAATAATATACAAGGTGAAGAAAAAAATTCCAATGAAAATCATGATGAGGAGGATAATCATCATGATGATCATTTTGATGCTTTTAACTTTTTTGATGACGTTTTAGGAGATGATAAAGATCAGGGTGGTAATTTTATAGATATTTTTAAAAATAATAATTTGTTTAATAAAAATAAATTACTTGAACATTTATATAATGAGGATGATGAAGAAGATGATGATGATGATCATCGTTATCATCGTTATCAAGATAAAGATTATGTTTTTGATATTGAAAAATTCAAAATACCAACTAATGTAGGTCATGTATATCCTTTAAAAGAAGTATATACATTAAAAGAATTACAAGAAGTATATGAAATTCATCCATCTTTTAACGATTCAGATGATGAAATAAGATATCAATTTCTGAAGAGTGAATTGTTTGGAAAAGATATACATTTTACTGTAAAAGATGTACCATCAAAAATAAAGGATTATTATAAATATTATTATGAAATAAAAAAGAGAATAAATAAATTTGATAAAAAAAATGATTTAAATCATTATAATACATTAAAAAAGAATTATAAAAATGATCCAAATGCATTTTCAAAAGTAGATATTAAATTTGCTTGTTCTAAAAATGGAAAATGGCCAATACGTAATGTATCTGGTAGATGGATTTCGGATGTATTATGTGAAGCATATTTTGTACCGCAATTAGCATATAATCATTATTATGCTGAAAAAAAATATAAAAATAAGGAAATGAATAACAAAGATAATAAAGCAATACAAAATATATTTGATATTAATTTATATACATTAAGAGAACATACTAGATTGATAGGTATTGAATTTGAAGATCAAGAACCTTATCGATGTGCTATAAGTTATTTAGGAGATGAAACAAAAAAAACGATTTTACCAATATCAGCAACATATCTAATTAATATAGCTATAGGTTTTTGTGCTTTACATGGTTTCAAAACAGTTTGGTTGGCTGATTCAGCATTTGATATAAATACAAATATATATTTAAGATATACATCCATTTTAGAACAAGGGAAAACTTATTATGAACAAACGAATTTCGAAATATATGGTCAAACTAGATTAGTAGCACAACTAGAATATATTGCATCAGGAATTAATATAGATAATAATATCATAACATCAGGTATATATAAAAATAGATATAATTTGGTTAGTTATCCAGGGGTAGATTTAAAATTTCAATTATTAATGACTAAAAAAGTTAAAAATATAATATATAATTTAAAATTTGATTGTCATGATTGGACATATAAAGGATGTTCAGAATATTATCCATTAATGAAAAAAAAAATGAAAAAACAAAATATGAATACAACAAATAATTATAATCACATAACATTAAATGGTAATTATTCAGATAATGAAAAAGAAAAGATGTACGAATGTACTTTTATGCATGACCCAATGTTTATTGAATTAAATAAAATGTTCCCTAAAGAATGTACATACGGTTCTAGAATAGGTGAATGTCATAAAAAGGTTCGAAAAGAGATACCATGTTATAATGAAAAAACATGTAAATATCAAAAATATATATATGAACAATTTTATAAACCACATAATAATATTAATTTATTAAATGAACATTTTATAAAAGTGTCAGAACAATTAACAAGATTGTCCAGACCATTTTATTTACAATCAATAATATCATTAGAACATGATATACAAATGAAAAAGGAAAATGGTGTAAATACAGATTACGATGATATTATATTATTTATTTTGAAAAATTCGGTCTTTTATGTTTCATGGGCCACATCTAGTGAATATTGGAAAAGAGCAATACATGTTCAGGATTCCAACCTATTATTACCACCAAGTTACAATGATAATAATATAAGTAATAATAAGGAATTATTTTGTCCTGTTGCATATTCACATGAATTTATTGGTCACATGTTGGTACAATATATGAAATTTCCAAATAAAACATAAAAAAACAAGAAAGAAAGAAAAGAAAAGAAAAGAAAAGAAAAAAAAAAAAAAAAAAAAATTTGAATTTTTTAAATTAACAAAAATAAAACCTTTTGTTAAAATAAAAATAGCGTTATCACAACATAAAAATATATAAACAAAGCCATTCTTTTCAAAAAAAAAAATTATAATACACATAAGTATATATATATATATATATATAAATATATATATGTTTTATTTTATATCCTTATTTAAATTCGTTCGTTTTTTGTATTAAATTTGTAATAACCTTGTTTTGCATATGTGTCATTTGTACATATGTAGATAAATATATTACAAATATGGCACATATATATATATATATATATATATGTTAAAAAAAAGGATTTTTTTTTTTTTTTTTTTTAATCTTAATATATTGTTACTGTTTTATATGTTTTTTTAATTTATTTCATATACATACATATATATTAGGTTATATTAATCTATGTGTATATTTTGTATTTTTATTTATTTATTTATTTACTATTATTATTAATTTTTTTTTATAAATTTCATGATTTCCTGTATTTGTTAATATATATTATATATATTAGCATTCATATGTCATTTTATTTATTATTTTTAATTATATTTTTACCTTTATTTAATTTTTTTTTTTTTTTTTAATATTAAATAATCTCTTTATACAGTCTTAATTTTTTAAAACAATACTTGTTTTATTTTTTTTTATTTTATTATAATTCTTATTTTAAAAATATTATTAAAGAATTAAAAATAGATGTTTTAAATGTTACTTTTTTTGTTTGTCTTTTAATTGACTCTCATGGATAATTGAAACGGTTAATCCGTTTTGTTGTAGTTCTAAAAAAAAAAAAATTAAATTAAAAATTAATATATGAAAATATGCATAATATTATATATAATTTGATAAATGTATGTGTATTACCTTGACAGTACTTTTCTGCTTTTGATTTCCATGTTGATAATATTAGAGCTTGGCCTGTACTATGAGCTTCAACTGTTATGGTGTGAGCTTTGGCTTTACTTATTTGTCCAACAACCTTTACAATAACATCAGTAACATAGGTAAAGCTACAATAAGTAAAAAATATATATATGCAATATTTATCATATATATATATGTATATATATATTTACATTTATATATTTTATATTTTACTTGTGAATATCATCATTGTATAGAATTACTTTCCACGCTGATGTTTCTTTCTCTCTCTCTTTTTTTTCATGCTCATCCACTTCTTTTATGTTGTCCTTTTTTATTTCCTTAATTACATTTCTGTAACAATTATATAAAAGAATATATAACAAAATAAATGTGATATATATAGTTATATTTATTTATTTTATTCTTTTTATAAAATTCAAAGAAAAATCCTCCTAACCTTAATTTTTTTATTTTTTCAAGATTGAAATTTTTCTGGGTGTAAACAAGACTTGGTCTTTTTTGAAGCTACCATTTCAAAAAAAATAAAAATAAATAAATATAAATGTAAATGTAAATATAAATATAAATATATATATATATATATATATATATATATATATATCATATACACTTGGTACTTATCATATGAACGGATCGTTAAGTTTGCTCTATTATATAAAAATAGTATAACATATATATGAATATATATCACATTTTGATAGCACACCTCTCTTGGGAAACTTATATTTTTGTTCTTATCAACATTATTAATTCTAACACGTGAATTCATAAAATTCAATGGAGAGTTTTTATTTTTTATGTTATATGAATGTGTACATTTGTAAATAAGTAATAATAGTAATATAATACACAAAAAAAAGGGTTTTAAATATTTAAACATTTTTAACCCATTTAATATCTTTCAGGTAATATATAACTTAAAATAAACATACAAAAAAAAAAAAAGAAAAAAGAAAAAAGAAAAAAAAACAGTCAAACAAACAAACATATATATATATATATATATATATATATATATGTATATAGATAAAAATAATAGTAATAATAAAAAGTAACCATACACACAAAAACAAAAAAAACAAAAAATAAAAGATAAAAGATAAAAAATATGAAATAAAAAATGAATTATTATTATGAACTAGTATTTCTTATATAAATGTATAAATCATTTTTAATTATATTTCCTAGAAAAGGTAATTTAGGAACATTTTAAATTATATGAATAATTATATTTCTATCACATTTTTAAAACTTCCAACCATATGTAATAATAATAATAATAATAATTTTTTTACAAGATGATGGATAATATATCAAAAAAAATATTAACATATAAGTATTGTTTTTATATGTAATATCCATAATAACACAAAAAAAATTTATTCTTCATACGGTACACATAAATAATAATATAATCATTATTATGAAAATATTACTTCACAAATATTAATTAATAATATATATTTTTTTTAACCATCAAATTCATTTTTTTAATTTCATATATATATATAATATAGTGCCACATTTATCTATTATATATTAGATACATTACGTGAAAAAAAATTTTGTAAAATAAATTCTTTTTTTTTTTTTTTTATCTACTACAATATTATAAAATATGTAATGTATTTATATTACGATATATGGTTAAAAAAAAAAAAAGATTTATTATCAAGCGATGATTTATGATAATTTTCAAATATATCCATAAAAATAATTATTAAGCCCAAATTTATGAAAAAAGGTATAATATGCCTTACCACAAGGGCTTATTATATTACATATATATATATATATATATATTTTAATTTATGTGTTAATTTTTTTTTTTTTGTGATGTAATATAATTAAAGGTTTTTTCATTCTTCTATATTTATTTCATAAACGCAAAATAGGGAAATCTGATGGTTTTTTCCGTTTCCATGTCATATAATATCTTCTATTTTATTTTATTATTATTTTTTTGTATAATTAATAATTTTTATAAAAAAGTTTTTGAAGTGTTTGTTTTATTGTCCCATGTATACATATTAATATTTGATTATTTAATATTTTTTTTTTTTTTTTTTTTTTTTTTTTTTTTTTTTTCACAAATTAATAAATGGCTGGTCATTGAAAGAATGGAATACAAACTTGAATTTTTAAGCTATTTAGTTATTTTTAAAAAAAAGAATGAAAAGATATCAAAATTTGATGAACATATAAAGACATGCATTAATATATTTGAAAAATCAATAATAAATGAAAGCGATCTAAAATATCTTTTTGAAAGGAATATCTTAGACATCAACCCAGGTGTCCGTTCCGTGTGTTGGAAATTAGCTTTAAAGCATTTAAGCTTAGATTCAAATAAATGGAATACAGAATTAATTGAAAAAAAAAAATTATACGAAGAATATATAAAATCGTTTGTCATTAATCCTTATTATTCTTATGTAGATAATAAAAAAAGGGAATATGTAAAAGAAAAAGAAAAAAAAACAAAGGGTAAAAATATGAAGGATGAATATATTGAATACAATCTTCATAGAAACAAAGCATATTATCATAAAGATGATTCATTCTTAAAATTACAAAATGAAAATAATAATAAACAGATAGATTATTTAGAGGATGAAAAGTATTCAAGTATGGATGATGAATGTTCAGAAGATAACTGGTTACATTCTGAATTGTTCAGTCAAATAAATAAAGACACATTTAGAACTCGACCAGAACTTTCCTTTTTTAATTTAAACCCACAACAAACTATTAACAGTAATATAAAAATATTAAACAGTTTAATTAGTACCGAAACATTTGATGAAGAAGAACAAAAAGAAAAAAAAAGAAATAATTTGGAAGATATAGAAGGAGAACATATTCCTTATTTGGTAAATATAAACAATGAGAATAATTTTAATAATAATGAAACGATTAAGTTTTATAATAAAATAATAGACAACAGAAATGATCCTCATGATAAAAAAGAAAATTTCAATGATAATAAAAGTAAACGTGTCCATGATGATAAAAAAATATATGTTGATAAGGATAAAAGTATGTGTGTCGATGATGATAAAAAAATATATGTTGATAATGATAAAAATATATATGTTAATTATGATAAAAATATATATATTCATAATAATTTACCAAATGACGAAATGAAAAGCAACAAAAACCTATTTCCCCAACCATGTGAAAATATAAATGTCTACAAAAATGATAGGCAAAATTTTTCAGAATTATGTGATATAATAAAACCAAAAAGACATTATGATTTGTTGTGCAGGATTTTATTCATATATGCTAAAATTCATCCTTATGTTAAATATGTTCAGGGAATGAATGAAATATTAGCGCCATTGTATTTTATCATATTTAATGATCCTTTATGTAATTGTACTTTACAAGGAGAAGCCGATACTTTTTTTTGTTTTCTTGAATTAATGCAAAGACAGAAAGATGTTTTTTGTGAAGGTCTAGATAATACAGATGATGGTATTAATGGCAAGTTAAAAAAGTTTTCACTTTTATTAAAAATGAAGGAATATGAGATATGGAAGAAACTATATATTTTAAAAATAGAAACTCAATATTATGCTTTAAAATGGATATTGTTATTATTAACACAAGAATTTGATATGGCTGATACTATAATATTATACGATCATTTTATTATCAATAATAATGAAAATTTTATTTTATATATATGTTTAGTTATATGTAGTAAATTAAAAAATTCTTTATTATGTGGTAATTTTACGGTGAACCTAAAATTATTACAAAATATTCCTCCTTTTGATCCATATGATATAATAAATGAAGCAAAATATTTAATGAATTCAGATATCAAAAATAATATTAATATAACTGATATATATAATGAATATATTAATCAAAAGAAAAGGAATAATTCTTTACAAAATATCAAATATGATGAATCTTCTCTTGAAATATTAAATGAATTTGAAAAACCTATAGACGAAAATGACAGCACTTTAAATAGAACGGCAAATCTTATTAGTAATATAAAAAATAAATTTATTGTTCAAAATATTAAAAATTACATTACTAAAAAGAAAATTGATATGATCAAAAGATTTGACGAAAATATTGATGAAGAATGATTAAAAAGGTTATAGAAATTTTGTTTTCTTATGTATATAAATAATATATGTTATAAATAACATATATGGTATTGATTCTTGATGAAAAAAGAAAAAAAAAAAAATAAAATAATAATAAAATGAAGATCAAAAAGAAATATTTGTAAAATTATTTTAAATATATTCCGAGATAAAAATGTATATATAAAAATTGTATATTATGTATATATTTTGTTCTTTTATAGCTTTTTTTTTTTTTTTTTTTTAAAAGTGACAAGGTAACACAAATATATATATATATATATATATATATATATATATATATATATATGTGTGTGTGTGTGTGTTATTAATATGTATTACATTCCTCTTCAAAACACTTTAATAATATATGATATAAATTTGTGTCCACTTGATTAATACTATTAATATTTTCATCCGTTATTATACATATTTCTCTTGAATAATCATATTTTTCCATTTTTATAGGCATATGGTCCGTATTATTCATAATTACCTTTTTATGAATACTTTTTTGCTTTTTCCTTTTTGTGACATATTTGACTTGACAAAATTTATGATAAGATTTTTTGTTTAACATAAAATATTTATTGACATTATATAGAAAGTTAAATAACTTATTCTCTATATCTAAATTGATGTTTTTATTTTTATTTTTAATATAAAATCGAGCTGATAATATCCAATGGTCACTAAATTCATTTCCTTTTTTCTGTGTTAATATATCCACACCATAATTATATACTTCTTGAAATTTTAAGTATATGCCATTTTTATTTATAAGTTTAAATATATTATCAATCATATAATGATCTATACATTTGTTTTTTTTGAAATTATTAAATTTTTCAACTATTATATCTATAGGGTTATATAAAGACATTAATTCATATATATCTTTTTCGTCTAGAAAAAATGATTTGACTAGAAATATATTATCTGTTAAACCAAAACAACAATTTAATCCATTAACTAAGGTATTATTTTTGCGATCTACAATATGATATGATCTTTGTAATTTGTAATGAATATTTTTATAAAAAAACATGTCTTTCATTACTCCATGATGATTTAATGTTATTAAATTTTCATATAATTCTTTGTTTTCATTTATATCGATATTAAAGCTACCAATAATAAATATGGAACTATTTTTGAAAATCATAGTAGATATATTTTTTTTTTCCTCATTTAATATATGATTATTATAAAAATTATTACTACTATATATATTATTATCATTTATATATTTATATTTGTCCTTTATTTCTTCTTCACTTTTTATATTTCCACTTTTATGTTTTATACATCCTTTGATATTTACTTTTCTTCTTTTTAAAAATCTCCGATTTTTATAAAACAAAAAAAATATATATATTTTCCAAAATATTTTTTTCATAAAAAATACTAAATCTTTAATGTTACTTATTTTATTTTGAGTACTATATAAATCAAATTCGAGTGAGAAAAAATATAAATGATATTTATTATCATAAATTAATTTTATTAATTTTATAACTTTCCTCTTAAATATAATATCTGATGATAAAAACATAAAATCATAGTAAGACAAACGAAATAAAATTTTGCTCCAACATATATATAAACCACCATTTCCATAAAAATAATTTAGAGCACTGTAATATATTTCATTTAATAAATTATTACACCAGGGGATATTATCTAACATTATGGTATGAGTAAATTTTAATTTATCAAATAAATATTTTTGATATTTTCCATAAACAGATCTTAAAAATATTAAATTATATTGAGTACATAAAGTTCCTATGTTTTTACACCGATTCTCATTATTTCTGCAATTTTCATACAGTCCAAATAAATGAGGATTATATCTAAATATATCATTATATAAATAAGTATTTAAAGAAAATATACTTATACAATTATAATATATATTATTTTTATCTTTTGGCATTTTTTTTTCATCTATTGGATATATAACATTCTTGTCATACCTTAAATTATCAATGTTTATAATATCTTCTTTTTCATCGTTATTAAGAGATGATACTTCACTTAATGATATATCATCTATTGGTTCATCATAATTACTAGTTACATTGCTACCTTGTGAAGAATTCCTTGAATTATTATTTGATATAGATAATGATTTTTTTGAGCTCACATCAGAATTATTAGTCTTCTCATATATATTGTATATATCACTTTTATTATTATCATCACAAAGTTGATTTTTCTTAAAATTCTCATCATCATCGTTTCTTTTTAAAGAATCACACTTTTCTGTGCTTCTTATTCCCTTTTTTTCATCATACAAAAGATTAAAAGTTTTCTTTATATCTTCTAACATATTATTTAGTTCTTCATATTTGCAATCTGTGTAATCAGAATTAGATGAAAGAGATTCCTTCCCTACCTTAAAATAATTTTCTTCATTTTTTTTCTTGTTCATTTTGATAAATGCATTACACACAGGTATAAACAGAAATAAATAAATATAAATATAAATAAATAAATAAATATATATATATATATATATATATATATATATATATATATATTATATTTACATTGTCATATTAATAAAACATTCCTTTTGTAAAAAAAGGAAAAAAACAATTATAAAAATTTTTTTTAAACCAATATTAAATATATATACATTAAAAACGACATTCTTACTCAAACAAAATAAAAAATAAAAAAACAACAATATAATATTATATGATTTAATAAGGAAAAAAAAAAAATTTCCCTAATTTGTATTTAATTAATACATTAACAACATGCATGGACATAATAATCTATTTTTTATATAAATTATATTTATGTTTTTTCCACATATATTAAAACTTCAAAATGGAATGCTCATAAAATTATGTACAAAATATTGTTTATATATACTTATAAATGATTCAACTTTTTTCATTAATATTTTCTTTTTTTTAATGATAACACACAAGTCATGGATAGACTTATAACAAATAAAGGTAGACCAAAAAATATATATATATATATATATATATATATATCCATGTTGTTTAATATATGTGAAATCACTGCAAAGGTATATATTATTCAAATTCTTTTTTCTTAACACAAAAGACCAAACATATTTTATTTTTACTTTCTATATATATATATATATATATATATATATATACATTTATTTATTTATTTATTATTTTATTTATTTTTTTTTTCCCCATATGAATTTGAGATGTGTAAAAATCTCCTCAGGTCCGGCTTGTAATGCCTTTCCGAATTAACAAATGCAAATTCCTTGAAGGGATCTAATAAAAAGAATACTTTACCAATTATTAATTGAACATTTACTGAACCATAATTTCTACTATCATAAGAATCCATTTTATTATCTCCTTCTACCCATATATTATATTGAGGTATTTCTACATATGAATGAAAATTATCAATATACAATTTATCATTTTCTATAGCAATAATTCTCTTACACACTCTTTTTTTTTCATTTACAGGAGATACTAACAGTACAACATCACCTCGTTTATATATATGACGACATTCTTTAATCTTATTTCGTAAATTATTTATTTTGTTGTAAATAATATCATATAAATAAGAAGTATATTCATAATCAAAATGTAATTGTAGAATATTATAACATTTGTATAAAAGATTCATATATATAGATAAGTATATTTTCTTTAAATTATTAAACCATCTTAAAGAATAATCACATACATAAAATAATATAACTCCATTTTGATTAATTAACGGATACATACTAGATCCACTTGTAAGTGTCATATCAAATATATAATTATTTATACCATATATTACAAGGCAACATAACACGATTTTTTTGGTGAATTTTAAAAAATCCTTAATCGCTTCAATGTGTGAAAAAAAATTTATTTTTTTTCTATTATTATTATTACTATTTTTTTTGCTTCCTTTTTTGTTCTTTAGTCCAATATGATAACCATTTTTATTCCTTTTACATATTTTTATAGTATAATTTTGAAATTTTTTATTGTTTTTATATTCCAAAGGTAGTAGTGATACATTTTTATTACAAAAAATTTTATTTTTTATATAAAATTTATTTGATATTGCATCATTTTGTAATATTATACTCTTTTTTCGTATCCTTTTCTCGTATCTATTCCATTCCTTGGAATTAAAATAATTAAAAAAACTTACTTTATTACAATTCTTTTTTTTCAAATATAAGTCTCTTCTTAAAAAAAAGCAAACACTTTTGTTAAAACAGTTGTATATAAGAAAATTCATATTACTTCTGTAGCAGCCAACGTAAAAATTAAACTTTCTAAATTATCACATAAAAGAACATAAAAAATAATAAATAAATAAAAAAATATATATATATTTTTTATTATATTATCTCATATTATATTTTTCTTTTCTCTTTTTTTTTTTTTTTTATCATTCTTTGTTTTATTCCCCTTCATAAGATATAGTTTCCCTTTTAATCAAAAATAGATGCCACTACATAATTTATATTTTTCAAATAGCAAAAAATTAATTAATTTATTATTATCATAACTCTTCAAAATATGAATATAAAATAATGGGTCTATAATAATTTATATTAACATATTTCATTCATATAAAAATATTACTACATATAATATATATTTTGTATATATAATACATATGTTATTATCCATACATTTAAAAACAGAAAAATATATGAATAATATATAAATATAAATAAATAAATAAATATATATATATATATATATATAAATACATTTATTTTTATATTATTTCATCATCCCATAAAAACTATTAGTTGTAATATTATTATTCCTTTTTTTTCTACTCTTCATAATTATAAATGTGTTTTAAAAAGAAAAAGAAAATTATTATATATTTTTTTACATATCATAAACAAAAAAAAAATAAATTAATATAAATATAAAAATAAAAATAAAAATAAAAACATATATAATACCTAATATGTTTTTAAAAAATTTTAAAATAAAATTAAAAAAAAAAAAAATTAAGTGGAAAAATTATATTTTTTTAATGCTTTAATGTTTTTACTTTATTTTATACTTTTAAAAATAATTTTTTATTTAATAGAAATGTTTAACGTTTAATTATAAAATAAAAAATCAAACATTACATTTTTAATATTATGGAGGAACAAAATTTTTATAATAAATCTACCTATTCCAAAAGAAAAGTTAGTATATTTTTTTGACTTAAAAAAAATTATAATATATATAATAGAATATTATATACTTTATTTTAATCTATATGGCTAATATTTATATGTATATAATATGTGATTAATACAACGTACACATTCTTAAATAGTTTCAATATGGATAATAATAATATCGTTTTAATAAACCTACTTACAAGCACTTATATATATATATATATATATATATAATTATATTCATTTTTTTTTTTATTACTCCTTATTAGAAAATAAGTGAAATTGAAAAAAAATGTGAGGAGAGTTTAAATGAAATATTAAGATCTGCCAGTGAGGCCAAAGAAATTTCAAAAAAAGCTGAAGAAGAATTGCAATATCAGACAGGTAATTTCATTTTTTTTTTTTTCTTTTTTTTGGAGGGGGTTCCTTTTTAAATATGAATGAAAGAATATATAAATGGAATAATAAATAGAGTACAAATATGTGCTTATATGTAAAGTACAAGTTTATATAACAAAATGAAAATATATGTTAAAAGATAAAATAAAAGATACCCTTATGGACAGAAAAATATTTACATATATATATATATATATATATATATATATATTTATTTATTTATTTATTTATTTATATTTATATTTATATTAAATTTATAAATAATTTTTTAGAACAAATAAAACACATAAATAA
>LT969562.1:734612-751942 GCA_900097035.1 Plasmodium blacklocki (nom. inval.)
AGAAAAAATAAATTATCAAGATGAAAAAGAATTTAGAGAAGAACTAGGTTATTCTTCTATGAAGCAATTCGATAATACAACAAACCTTATAAGAGTAAATATCTTTACTCCAAATGGTATTGATAAAAATGGAAATAATATACCTTACTTAAGCAATAATATAATATTAAAGGCATATGTAAATGATAACATTTTATTATTTACAAATTTTGTAGAAGATGATAATAAATATTTTTTTAAATGTGATAAATACTACATGAAATATAAAAATGGGAAATTCATTCTTTATTTTAATGATTTTAAAGATCAACATATTGTCATACCACAAAATAAAGATGAAAATAATATTTTATGTAACATATTATATAAAATGAAATGGAAAAACATATATGATGAAAAGAATATAAATGATCAAATTAGTAATGATGGAAATATAGACAACCAAAGAATTAAAGATTCACATATGTCTTCATATACATCTAATAGAAATATTCAAGGAATAAGATCTGATAATGATTATTCACATCATAATAGTAAAGATATTTATGATAACAAGAGTTCTAATATATATGAAAAGGATAAAGATAATCAACGATCAAACAAAGACCTTTCTTCATTTAATCAAAGTAATAATATTAGTAATAGTAGAAAAAATGACTCTACATCAAATGTAAGTAATATTTCAGAAGAAAATGAAGAAAATAACTTTTTTATAAAGGACAATGTTCTTTACATATCTAAAAATGGTAAAGGTTTTAAAAATGATTTAAGTAATGTCAATGAAGAAAATGCTTTCAGATTTGAAACTAATGATTTGATTGTTATACGAAATGATGAATTAAAAGAATTAACATTTATGAAAAATAAAGAAAATAAAAATGCAGATACATATATTTTTGATTATCCTAAAAAAGAGAAATATGACCAATTAGTTTCTGAATTACGTAAACATAATTTTAATATAACAAGCATTAGTGCATATGAAAAAATAAAAAATGAAATATCATCACAAAAAGAAGAAAATACTTCTATAATAGGTTCATTAGATGGAAAAAGCGCAAGTCAATTAAGTAGGAAAAGTATGGTAAAAGATAAAATTATAGAAAATAATCAAGTGGTTGTTATTGAAAAAGGAATATTATCAATTTATAAACATTATGGGAATGAAAGTTCTGTACCTATAATAAAATTTACATGTGATTTCTGCGATGTTCAAGCTAATGAACAAAATGGAGAAATTATAATTAAAGATACTTCTAAAGATTCTGGTGAACGTATTGTATTAGATTGTTTAAATAAAACAGAATTTAATAGATGGAAAAATGCATTATGTTTTGGTGGATTCATAAAAGGAGAACATATGAATAATACATATATGAATTTAAAAAAACATATTTTTTCTATAAATATATTTGATAATTATTATGTAAAAAATCTAGTAAAAGTAGAAAATAATTGTGTAAATATATATCCAAATGATAAATTTATTAAACCCTTATTTTCATTTGATAAAGAAAAAGTAGAATTAGTATTAATGCCTGAATTGAGAAAAATAAGAATCTATCTACAAAGAGATACAATATATGAACAACGATATGATGTTACCATGTCATTAGCACGAGATTATTTAAAAATTAAAGAAGATATACTCAAGAGTAATTTTCATATGTTAAACCAAAAAAAAACACGAAAAATTAAAAAACCATTTATTTTATGTAAAAAAAATATTATTGCTATACATAAAGATAAATATAATTTAAAACCAGAACTTTTATTAGAAAGAAAAAATTGTATGGTCAAAATCGATAAAAATAATTTTTCTATCTCTTTTCTTATTAAAAGTCAAGTAGATAAAAATGCAAATCAAATTAAAACTATCAAATTAGTAAATAATGTCAATTTTAATAAGTGGATGGTTACTCTAAAATTAGCTTCATTCATTCCAGCTGCCATAGATTATGAGGATAATATTTCTTTCCCTTCAATAACATTTGGACATACATGTCCAGAAGCAGTCAGCTTGATCAAAAGAAGAAGTTCCTTAATGGACTTTTTTAGAATTAAATTTAAAAAAAAGGCACCACAAGCGAAAAAACCTAAAGCTATGTTAGCCAAAAGACCACCAAAATGTAAAGTAAATGTAAATAAATAAAATATATACATAAATATATATATATATATGTATATTCCTAATTTTTTCTGTTTTGTTTTTTTCTTTTTAAGTTAACATGCAATATAGTATAATTCTCAAAATATATAAATAAAAAAATATAACATAAATCAAAAGGTCATTTTTTTTTTTCTTCATTTTGATTACATTTATCATTTTTTATATTTTGTAATTAAATGATAAACCATATAGGTTGTATGGGTACTTTATTTTATGTATATAAAAAGCATATATATATATATATATATATATATATATATATATATATACATTTGAATACTTATTATTGGAACATTTACAATATTAAACAAAAACTGGTACCTTTTTTTTTTTTTTTTTTTTTTTTTTTTTGTCATGATTTAAAAGGAAATAGTTTTATGTACGTAATATAATATATGTTACATATATATTTTTTAATACACATGATGAAAAAAAAAAATAAAAAACAAATAAATAATAAACAATAAACAAAATAAAACCAATTAATATACACATGTATACAAATTTAATATATACACAATAATACTTATTCGTTCATAACATTATTTAAAAAAGTAAATTTGAAAATTAAATTTCTTTTTTCTTTTTTTTTTTTTTTTTCATATATTGAATTAACACATGAAAAATATATATACAAATGTATATAATATGTATATATTTACATAAAGTTATGTATTTATGAAATTTTTGATATAAATTTCCAAATATATAGAAAAGAAAAATGAATTAATTTGGGATTCCTTTATTTTATATACTACTATTCCAAGAATTTTTTTTTTTTTTTTTTTTTTTTTTTTTTTTTCTTGTTGTGTTTTGAAGTTCTTCTGAGGGGATATATGAAAATACTATTTTCATTATTTTCTAATATATTTTTTTATTTCAAAGGTGTAAAGAGAATACGAACATATTTTTAATGAAAGCGATGACAAAGAATCTTGTATTTCGATTAAATGTAAATATATATAATATATATTATGTATATGTGTGTGGAATTATATAAATCATATTTATTTATTTTTTATTAGTATATATTTTAAAAATTTTGAAAATATATGCATATATTTTATTTATTTTATTTATTTTATTTTTATAGAAATCCTTATTACATCATGTCAAAAGTTTTAATAGAACACTTTTAAATCATAAGAATAATTCAAATGCAAATATTGAAGGATTACTTAAGAGATATTTTTCCATAGGTAAATATTTGAAAAAGAAAGGATGTTTTTATGTCATAAATATGGGAAATATATATATATATATGTATTTTTTTTTTTTTTTTTTTCTTATCCTTTGTAGAAACCATTAAAGTACCTAGACTTGGTGATTCAATCACTGAAGGTACGATAAATGAATGGAAAAAAAAAGTGGGAGATTATGTTAAGGCGGATGAAACGATAGCAATTATCGATACAGATAAAGTAAGTGTTGATATAAATTCTAAAGCAAGTGGAGGGTTATCCAAAATTTTTGCGGATGTAGGAGATGTTGTTTTGGTAGATGCACCTTTATGTGAAATTGATACTTCTGTGGAACCACCAGAAGATATTTGTAAAACTAAAGAGGAAGTAGAAGAAAGTAAAAATAATGAAAATAATTATACATCTAATCAAATAAATAGAGATATTAAAGATGAAGCGCATTTAAAAAATGAAGTTAGTAAAACTGAAAAAAATATTTTTGTAAAAGATCCTATATGTTTTGGAAATAATTATGAATCAATAAATGAAAGAACTGAAAGAAGAGTCCGTATGTTACCTATAAGAAAACGAATTGCAGAACGATTAAAGGAATCACAAAATACATGTGCTTTATTAACAACATTTAATGAATGTGATATGTCTAAGGCAATGTTATTAAGAAGTGAATTAAAAGATATTTTTCAAAAAAAATATTCCTGTAAATTAGGATTCGTATCTTTATTTATGTATGCATCAACATTGGCTTTAAAACAAATGCCTAATGTAAATGCATATATAGAAAATGATGAAATTGTATATAAAAATTATATAGATATATCTGTAGCAGTAGCTACACCAAATGGCTTAACAGTTCCAGTTATAAGAAATTGTCAAAATAAAAATTTACCACAATTAGAATTAGCTTTATCTGATTTAGCTACAAAAGCACGATCAAATAAATTATCAATTGATGATTTTAGTGGTGGTACATTTACAATATCTAATGGAGGTGTTTTTGGTAGTATGTTAAGTACTCCTATTGTTAATATGCCACAGTCAGCTATTCTAGGAATGCATACAATAAAAAATAGACCAGTAGTTGTCAATAATGAAATTGTGATTAGACCAATTATGTACCTTGCCCTTACATATGATCATAGATTATTAGACGGAAGAGAAGCCGTACAATTTTTATGTGCAATAAGAGATTATATAGAAAACCCTAATCTAATGTTAATTGATTGTTAACATACTTATTTCCCAAAACAAGAATATTTATGTATATGCAAATATTATTATATCAACCATAGTATTGTAACATGAATATATAAATAATTAAATATATTTATATGTACGTGTATATTTATTTTTATTTTATCATTTTTCTTTTTTTTCGAATGTATTATTAATTACCTATTTCAAAATTAATTATAATTCAAAATAGTTATATTTGCAAATCATAAACAAGACAAAATGTTTTGAACATAAAAGCATATAAATAAAATTTAAATATAATAAAATATATATATATATATAACATATATATGTATACATTTTCAAACAATGAAACAGTTTAAAATTTATTTTTCAATATCTCATAAAATATTCCCTATTAAAACATTTATATATACACTTTAAAAAAAAAGGAAAATTTTAATAAAGAAATAAAAAGCATTTTTTAATTTTATATAAACTTATAAAATAGGTACATATATATATATATATATATATATATATATATATATATATGTATATTATGTATTATAAAAAAAAAACAATTAAATGATAAAACATATAATTACATATAAAAGCATTAATTACAATAATGTCTTCATATTATTACATAGTAAATCCTATTAATCATTTCAGCTGTCCCCTTTTAAAGAATCATCCTATTAAAATAAAATATATATTGTATGTGGGTAAATATTCATTATGAATTTTATGTTAACTATCAAAAAAATATATCAACATAAAAAAATATATATATATATATATTTTTCCTTTTACATTTAAATTTTCCTCTTCCAGTTCCTTCATCTTTTCTTGATTATACATTTCGTCAATCCAAACTAAAAAAAAAAAGAAAAAAAAATATTATATATATATATATATATATATATATATATATATAAATCTTCTACAAATTAAATAATAAAAATGATAGTATATATAATAATAAATATATATTTCAGCAAATTATAGAATACTTGGCTTATAATGATCAGCTTTTTTGGTCTTAGAATAATTGACATGAATCCTTTTTCCATTCAATTCAAAATTATTCATATTGTACAGTGCATGTTTTGCATCATCGACTTCTACATATTCCACAAAAGCAAAACCTCTATTTTTTTCTTTGAAAAATTAAAAGAAAGGAAACGAAGAAAATTTAATATATATATATAATATAGTGAAGCACATATATTATTATATATATTTACTTATGATAATTAATGTATTTTTTTTTTTTTTACATTTATACATATTTTTTCTTTAATATACATTGCTTACTTGTAGTCATATTTAATGGTACTTCAATATTCCTTATATCACCAAAAGATGAAAAAATATCATACAAACTTTTTTCGTCTATCGTTTCATCAATGCCTCCAATAAACAGAATATCTGTTGCATTATTATCACTCATCTTATTTATTTTTATTTTTTTTTTTGTAATTGATATATTAAAAAAAATAAAAATAAAAAAAAAAAAATTATATGAATTATATGTTATATGCTTTTATGTATTAAATATATATTTTACTTTAAAAAAGAAAAAAAAAAAGAATATTTTAATATATCATATATTTTAATTCCTACATTTGCTTTATACTAGAAAAAATATATATTTATTATATAATATAATATATAATTCTATGTAGGATCCTTTTTATAATTTAATAAGAATGAACACAAAATATTCTCTAAGATATAAAAATACAGAATAAAGAAATAATATACATATATATTATTATATATATTATGAATTATATTTAAATTATTTATAAAATTAACAAACATATATAAATTATCTTATTTTAAAAATATTGATTAGGAAAAAAAAAATATATGAAAAATTATTTCGGATATATAAGAAGGTATATATTATTAAATATATATATATATATATATATAATACAATCAGATAATAAAGTGTAATAAGAATATTTATATATTAAATTAATTAAAAAAAAAAATTAAAAAATGTAATATTAATTTTCTTTATAATTTTAAAATATAATAGATAGAAAATTATTTTGAAAGTTTATAAAAATATATAAATTAATTTTATAATATCAATATGATAAATAAAATAATAAGATATTATTTTTCTCTAAGCATATCCATTAGTATTATTTATATATAGACGTATAAATAAAACCAAAACACCGGGTTAAAAATTGTCTATATATTATTATTAATAGGTAGATATTATATTATTCATTACATGTATTTACATTAAAATTAAGCGTATTGAATTATATATATGGTAAAGAAGGAAAAAGGGAAATTTTGTATTATTTATATTTATATACATAATAAATATTATAAACATATGAATAAATTTTTCTTTATGTTAAAAATTTGAAATAACTTATGTTCCTATCTATGCTTTATATTTAATTTAAAATAATTAAATCTATTTAAATAAATAATTTCAAATAAATATATTATTTCTCAATTGTAATTTCTTTAAATTTTTAATAGAAGAATTATTAAACTATTGTTTTTGTTATCATTTTGTTTGATTAATATATATATATATATATATATGTATGTATGTATGTATTTATTTATTTGATGACTATGTGTTCATATTAAAATAATATCTATAATATTTAAAGTAGGTCTAAGTATCATACAACCACATTTGTATTTTATGTAGTGGTAATTTATTATATAATACTTGTAGAATCAATAAATTTTGATCTTATTAATAATTTTTTTTTTTTTTTTTTCTTTTTCTAATTGATTTGTAAATAAGTGTATTTAATTTAATGAAAAAAATTAACAAGAAAAATTGCACGAATAATGATGAGAAAAATCTTTTAATATTTGACAAGTCTAGTAAAATAGGATGCATATATTTTATTGGTATGAGTACAAATATGTATCGGGGGAAAATTATTGTTAAGAAAAATTCTATTAGTGAAAAGATTGTTAGATATACTAATTTAAATGATCATTTATTATTAATAAGAAATGGCGATTTTAATTTTAAACAAACAGCCATATTAATTAAAGGTATAACGGCATTATTATATAGACAATTTGAAGTATTATTAAGTGATTTTTATTCTATGTATAAAAAATTATTATATAGTAATTTGAATATAAATAATAATAATTTAAATGGTATGATGAAAAAATTAAGAAGAAATAAAAAATTTAAAATAAAAAAAAATATTTTATCATTACATGATGTAGATTATGAAAATAATGATAGGAAAGACTTATTTATGAATAATGGTGGAAATTATTTATATAAAAATAAGAATATAGCTAATATAAATGATATATTATTAAAAGAAAGTAATGAATTGTATTTGAACGATTATAATTTTGGAAATGATGATTTCCTTAATGAAGAAAATATGATATATAAGGATATGCTTACAAACTCATCATCTTTTCAATATTCTAAAGTTAATAATTTTTATACAGTTAATGTGGATATGAATAATTTTAATACCAAAGCATTTACACAAGATATGAAAACACAAAGTAATATAAATCATACATTAATTTTTAATGAAAAAGAACAAAATAATAATATACATAATATAAAAATAAATAATATTTCTAGTGGCAGTTTGTTTACAAGTAAAGATATTAGTCTTAAAGAAAATGATTTTTCATATAGTGGTATGATGAATAGTATTATCCTTCACAATAATGATATTATTATTAAAAATAATATAAATGAAAAATATAAAAATATAAACCATGAACTTGAAGAAAATAACTATCCAAAAAAAAAAATTATAAATAATAATAGTATAAATAATAATAGTAGCAACAACCATAACAACAACAACAACAACAATAATAATAATAATAATAATAATAGTAAAAAGAGGATGCATTCAGAAATAGATGAAGAAATTATTTTAAAAGATAATGTATGGCATGATTTATATAAAAAAAATAAAAAATATAAAATGTCTTGTATAAATTATGTTGATTACAATTTTAAACAAGTTGATTATTTTTGCCTTTTTTTTTTAAATAAAGAAAAACAAAATAAAAAATATAATACATATAATACTATACCTTTTGTAAATTTTTATAAACAAACCAAAAATTATATATCATTAGATGCTAGGAAAGAATTATATAACTTATTAGATATAAACGTTCTAGAAAATCAAAAAAGTAATATGCAACCTAATAATCTGAAACTTATTCAAACGAAATCATCATTATCATCCTCATTAAAAGGAAAAACAAGTGAAAATGATTTAAACTTTGAACAACTAAGACAACATTTTAATGAAAATCATTTCTTAGATGTCCAATTAGAAAATAATAATAATCAAAACATAAAAAAAAGAAATTATACAAAAAATAATTCTTTAATAGATATTTCATATGATATGAATTATGATTTTGATCAAATGAGTGATTTAAACAATAAAATATATGATGATGAATCAATTCATTTTAATAATAATAATAATAATAATAATAGAGGAGAAAATAAATTATTATTTCAATATTATAATAATAATATTACATTAAGTGATAACTTTAAAGAAACACTTAGTGTTCCATCCAGTAAGTTAGTTAATAGAAGATCATGTACATCTTCACAAAATAATTATAATGAAGAATTACAAAAATTAAAAAAATATATTTCCAAACTTACTATTTATAATCATAATATTATAGAATTTGATAATATCTTTCCTTCAAAAAAAATATCAGATAAAAATATTTCCCTCATCTTTTATAATTTACTTGTACTTGCATCAAATGATGAATTAGATTTAATTCAAAACTTTCCAAATAATAAAATTCTTATACAAGTATATTAATATATATATATATATATATATATATATATATATATAATATCAATTAATAAATTTGTTTTTTTTTGGTTTTTTTTTTGTTTTTTTTTTGTTTTTTTTTTGTTTTTTTTTTGTTTTTTTTTTGTTTTTTTTTTTTTTTTTTTTTTTTTTTTTTTTTTTTTTTTTTTTTTTTTTTTTTTGTTTTTTTTTTGTTTTTTTTTTGTGTTTACACTTATTTCTCTCATTTTATATATTAACTAGTTATGTTATATTTCATCTGGCTAAGAATTAACCGTATCTTTGAGCCCAAAACAGTTTGTTTTACCTAAATAATGCGAAAAAAAAAAAAAGAAAGAAAGAAAAAAAGTATATACATATATATATATATATATATATATATATATATTTATTTATTTATTTATATTTATGTAGCAAATTAATACATAGACATCTTATTATACATATAAAAAATATATTACATTATATTATAACTTACAACATCGACAATAAACACCGGTTCAGTATATGTCACGTTCATATAAGTAATCATCTTTTCAATAATAGAAGAATAATTATTCATATAAATATTATGTTTTTCAATTAAGGTATTATACACATTTGAATCCATAGACACCATAAAATCATTTTTATCTTTTTTTACATTTCTTGGAATATCTATATAATAACTTAAATCTCTTAAAAATAAATATCTAAATTTATTTTCAATATCATTTATAGGGGATATAAAAGGTGTATATAATTGTTTCCCATAATTTTTTAGAACTTCATAATTAGTAAAATTATATATTATATTTTTAAAACTATCTTTTGTTATTCTGTATATAAGCGTAACGTTCATGAATTTTATTTTCATAGGAACATATGAATCGTCATAAATGTTATTCTCTAGTAGTTTAACATTTTTATCATCTAAATATTTTAGGCAGTTAATAATTTCATTATTAGTTTCCTGTAAAAAATAAGAATATATTCAAGTATACATACATATATATATATATATATATATATATGTTATGTAGCATAAATGTAGGTATATATTACTTCCTATACACATATGATATATCCAATAAAGGCTAATTTGATTATTATTATGATTTATTACCTTTATATTAAAATATACCCCTTCAGGTATATCGGGAAATATATACTTTAATTCATCCTTTAATACAAAATATAATTTCAATCTGTTTTGTTTAATTGCTGACATTAAAAATTCTGATGTATATTGATTTACTTGATGACTTTTTAAAATGTTTTGAAATATAAATTTGATTACTCCTTCATTATTTTTATATAAAATATTTATTTTATCTTTTCCTGTTCCTATTCTTAATACCAGATCATATTGGAATATTTGTCCTCTATCAGTTAAAAATGTACAATGATTTCTATCATTAAATGATATATGTGTTTCTAACCATCTTAATATTAGATACATAAAGTCAGTTAGAGTAAAAATTTGATTTTCATATGTTTGTAAATTCATTATATCTGTTATAATATTAAATTTTATTTTTCTAGTTTCTGAAGCTTCTATTATATTAATTTTTGAAGTGTCATCATTTTTTAAATGTATAAAAACTGATGGTATTATTATTTTATCAAATACGTTTGTTGTGTGTTGTTCCGTATGATAACTAATAACTTTTTTATGTAGAAAGTCTAAGCATGTAACTAGTCTATATTGATATCCTTGATATTTATTTCTCATTATTATCATATTAATATTGTCTTTTATATTTAATGAACGATATTTAAATTTTAATTTACTTGGATCCATAGAATGTTCATTATATTCATCGGAATAATTATTAATAGATGGTTGTAATATATAATCTTTTTGTTTTTTTATTTTATTCCATTTTTCATTAACAGTATCAGATATAGTTACTAAACTTATTAAAGGCATATTTGATTCTCTATGGTTATAATAATTAATTGTAGATTTAATAATATATTCTGGATCATTTAAATTTATATTATATAGTTGAGATATAAGTTTATTAAATGATTTTTCTTTAATTAGCTTCTTTGTTGAATTATTATAAAAGAATGTATTATATTCATTAACTAATAAACAATTAAAAAATAAAAAACTTTTATTTTCAATATTTGAACGAACACTTTTATTAAGTTCAGATTTATAATTCCTATGTATAAAATATATTATATCTTTTAATGTAATTTCATGATATCTTAAATATGATATATAAAATTTTAAATAAAAATAACTATTGGAAGTTAAACCTATTTTTATTTTAATAGTTTCTTTTTTTCTATTATATGTAATATCTCGATGATATATAACACCTTTATTGTCCATATTTTTCGCGCAATTTATTAAAGTACGAGTATATACAAAATGTAGGCTATTTTGAAGAATAACATCTAAATGTACATTAATAGGTATTATATAATCTAATGTACTAATGTCTTTATAATACTTTGAAATCATTATATCTTCTTTTTTTATTAAATCTTTTAATATACTTCCTATAGGTTTATGTAAATCTATTATAGGGTTTTGTATATTAAATTCTTTTATAGTATTATCTGTATATTTTACTTTCATATGATTATAATTAACTGCTTTACATTCATTTTTATGTTTCCAAAACATATCATTTAGTAGGATAGCCAAATTTATATCCATATCTCTAATTACAGAATTGTCTAATTTTAATATTGTTTTACGAATTAATGATAAATTATTTTTATCATTTTTACCATAAATATCATCATAATTAATATGAAAATTATCTAATCCTTTTTTAGTATTTTTTTTTTCTTTTAATGTATTGGATATATCTTCTGATTCCTTTTTCATATATAATAAAAAATTATTAACATTATTATTATAATCAATCTCTTTAAAAACTTCTGTCATATGTTTATCATATAATTCCTTTATTTCTTGTTTTTTCTTATGATTAAGTTTAATATCTATAATATGGAAATTTATATACAATTTAGTATATTTTTTTCTCTTCATATAATTATTATAAATATGTTGAACTATTAATAAATTACTCCATTTATTAAAATTATATCTATGCATACATCTCTCTATAACTGTTTCAAACGTATCTTCATTATTTTCTCTTAATGGAAACATTTGGTGTTCATATATTTTAAATTCATATGATAACCTTTCATAGAGAGTAAAATAACCATAAAATAATAAAGCTTTTAGTATAACCATTTTATACATAATATAATAACTTCCATTTATTTTTTGTTTTAATATAGATTTCATATCAGGTTCTGTAATTTTTTGTAATATATTTAAAAGATTTTTCGCATTATCATCTTTATCCTTAATATATGTTATATCTTTTTTAATAAGTGAATATATATCAAATATTTCAGGTCTATATTTTTCATATTCAATTGAAAATATTTTCATTATTGTTCCAACAACTGAATGTTTTAAATTTATACAGGACTGGTTAAAATCGTTTATATTCATTCGATTTACTACACCCTTTGAATTATTTTCACTGTTACTATCGGTGGAATTTTTTTTTAATATTCCTTTTCTTCTTATTGGTTCTGTTTTTTCTAAATTATTATTATTGTTATCATTATTTATATTATTGTCACCATTATTTATATTATTATTATCACCATTATTTATATTATTATTATCACCATTATTTATATTATTGTTTATATCACTTGAATTCTTTTTTATATCACTTGAATTCTTTTTCATATCACTTGAATTCTTTTTCATATCACTTGAATTCTTTTTTATATCACTTGAATTCTCTTTTTTATCACTTGAATTCTTTTTTATATTAGTTGAATTCTTTTTTATATCACTTGAATTCTTTTTTATATCACTTGAATTCTCTTTTTTATCACTTGAATTCTTTTTTATATCACTTGAATTCTCTTTTTTATCACTTGAATTCTTTTTTATATCACTCGAATTCTTTTTTATATCACTCGAATTCTTTTTTATATCACTTGAATTCTCTTTTTTATCACTTGAATTCTTTTTTATATCACTCGAATTCTTTTTTATATCACTCGAATTCTTTTTTATATCACTCGAATTCTTTTTTATATCACTTGAATTCTTTTTTATATCACTTGAGTTATTTTTTATATCACTTGAGTTATTTTTTACATTATTTTTATTTATAACTTTATTCTGTTTTGTATTATGATCCGAATTTGTGGATAATTGAGAAAATGAAAACGCAATATTCATATCTAATGTAGAGTCATAATTCTTTTTTTCTTTATCTAATGAATATACTTTTTTTTTTTTTGATGTTAAATTAAAAATGTCTTGATTTTTGGTTTTATCCTCATAATGTACAGTACCAGCATCTATGAAACTCACCATTTCACGCTTCTTATTCATGGTAATATTATGGTTTTCATTTGTATGTTCCATATGTTTATCATACGTAGTTTTATTTTGAATATTTGTATTGTTTACATTTTTATTATGCTCAACTTTATTAATTGTAATATCATTTTCCTTTATAATGGACTGTTGAAGAACGTGGTTTTCTAAAAGTTTCATATGCTTTTCAGCTTGAGCATAATCAAAAGAAGGAGATCTATTATGAATCCATCTATATACATATTTATTAGATAATAATTTCTCCATAATATGTACAGATACCTTTTTATATGATCTATGTTTAGACTTATCAAATCTCTTTTTTTTAAATGGATTTGATGATTTAATCCATAGATAAACCATTGGATTTCTTTTTATTATATTTAATGCATATTTATCTAATGATAAGGATATTTTTCTTTTTGCAACACTTTTTAAAAAGAAACCATTTTTAATTAAAACTGTTGATAAACTTAGACCTAATGAAAAAACATCACTTTTAAATTTATTTATGATATGATAAAAGTAAGATTTTAATTTTTCAGGAGCCATATACAAGGAACTTCCTTTAAAATTATTACATTTTCCTTCTTCAACTATATTACTAAAATCTTTTAAATATATATGTAATTCTTTATTTTCTTTATTTAAATATTCAATTAAAAAATTGTCTGCTTTGATATTTGAGTGTACTAGACCTAATGTATGTAAAGTAAATAATTTAGAGCTTGTTTTTAAGAATATATCATATTTTAAATCAACATCATTTTTTATGAATTTACGATTATCCATAGCAAAATCTATTGAATTATTTAAATCTAATTTTTTAATTTGTATTGCATATGGATATATATCTTTATTTATTTTATGTTGTAAATTATTAAAAATAAATTTACTTATATAATTATCATTCTTTTTTATAATTCCATATGGAATTTCCCAGTTCAAAACATTTAAAGCACATTCATAGATAATAGACAACATTTTATTACTAATAAAATTTATATGAGATAAATTAAAAGTATCTTCATTATAAAAATATTTTACATTCTTATAATTTCTACAAGGACTATTTCTAGCATTTATTAAATGGTGTACTAATAATAAATATGATTTTAATTCATTTTCAAATATTTCATTATTATAAGTATCAACAACAAAATTATCACTATTTTCGTTATGATAAAAAAATCGTATATCTGAATAATATGGATAAATGTTTGCCTTAACAGTTAATTCTTTTTTATCTGTATGTACTATAGGCAATTCTTTATTATCAACTAAATTGAAACCATTTAAAACTTTAAGATATTCCATTTTTATTTTCTTATTAATTGATTCGTCAAAAAACTCTAATTTAATTACGCATAAAATATCATCACCTAATAACCAATTTATTATAAACATATCTTCCCATTCTTGTAGAATTTGACCCACAACCATTTTTTTGGGTATGAAACTTAATGATGAATATGTATTTAAATCTTCTTCCTTTCCATTCTTTTTATCTTCATCTATTACAAAATCTGATTTATTATTATTCTCGTCGATATCATATGTTTTTATCTCATCACCAACAGATTGTGTTTCCTTACCATTCAAATTAATATTACTTTGAATCGTTGGATCTTGGAAAATTTTATCTGTTTGACCAATTATGGGTTCTGAATGTACGTCTGATATGTTACTGTGTGTAGAACATGTATCATATTGTAATTCTTCATCAGAAGGTGATATTCCTTCATGTTTCTGTTTTTCTTTTAAAGATAATAGATCATTAATTTGGGGTGTAGGTAATGATTCATCATCGCTATCAGACATTTGATCGTTTGAAAAATATCCCTCTGGTCTTCTTTGATAAAATGGACCAATTTCATTATCAGATAAACTATCTTCAAGAGATGTAAATATAGATTCGTTTTCTGATTTTTCGTCATCTGATAAATATTCATCAGATGAAGATTTTTTATCCGTTGCTAAGTTATCAGTAGAAATTGATTTTTTACGCGAATAGAAATTGCTATCATCGGGTAAATTGTCAACGATAAATTTGTCACCTTTTAATTTATCATCTAAAAAATTATCATCTTTTGATTTATCATCTAAAAAATTGTCACCTTTTAATTTATCATCTAAAAAATTGTCACCTTTTAATTTATCATCTAGAAAATTTTCATCTTTTGATTTATCATCTAAAAAATTTTCATCAGATGATACATTTTCTGCTGATAAATTTCCATCTTCATCATTTTTCGTATGCCTAGCATCTAACTTTCCTTTTTCTAATGTATCATGACTAGATATATTTTCCTTGTTATCTTTATCATTATCAGATAAGTCACTTTGATTCCCCGAAGATTGTTCTTCATTTAAATTAATATCATAAAGAGACATAAAATAATCAGCTTCATCATGTAGGTAATTTTTTAATTGCTTTAAATATCCCATTGCAGTTTTTAAAGTTGTACTACCATCTTTTGTTTTATCATCGATTGTATTTTTATGAGTTGATATATTTTCTGCTGATAAATTTCCATCTTCACTATTTTTCACATGACTAACATCTAATTTTCCTTCACCATCACTCATATTATTCTCATCTAGCTTTCCTTTTTCTAATGTATCGTGGTTGGATATATTTTCTTCGTTATCTTTATCATTATCAGATAAGTCACTTTGATTCCCCGAAGATTGTTCTTCATTTAAATTAATATCATAAAGGGACATAAAATAATCAGCTTCGTCATGTAGATAATTTTTTAATTGTGTTAAATATCCCATAGCAGTTTTTAAAGTTGTACTACCATCTTTTGTTTTATCATCGATTGCATTTTCATCAGATGATATATTTTCTGCTGATAAATTTCCATCTTCACTATTTTTCACATGACTGACATCTAATTTTCCTTCATTATCACTCATCTTACTCGCATCTAATTTTCCTTCATTATCACTCATCTTACTCGCATCTAATTTTCCTTCATTATCACTCATCTTACTCGCATCTAATTTTCCTTTTTCTAATGCATCATGGCTGGATATATTTTCCTTGTTATCTTTATTATTATCAGATAAATCATTTTGACCCCCCTCAGTTTGTTCTTCATTTAATTTAATTTCATCACTACTTTTACCATCATTACTTTCATCATCACTAATTTTATCATCACTGTTTTTATTATCACTGTTTTTATCATCACTTATTTTATCCTTAATGGTCATATAATTTTCTGCTTCCTTTTTTACGTAACTTTTTAATTTTGTAAAGTAATCCATAGCAGATTTTAAAGTTATAGTACCATCTTTTGTTTTATCATCGATTGTATTTTCATCAGATGATATATTTTCTGCTGATAAATTTCCATCTTCACTATTTTTCACATGACTAACATCTAATTTACCTTCACTGTCACTCATATTACTCTCATCTAGCTTTCCTTTTTCTAATACGTCGTGACTGGATATAATTTCCTCCTTATCTTTATTATTATCAGATAAATCATTTTTATCTCCCAAAGTTTGTTCTTCATTTAACTTAATATGATCACTAATTTTATCATCACTACTTTTATCATCACTAC
>LT969562.1:754803-769546 GCA_900097035.1 Plasmodium blacklocki (nom. inval.)
TCACATCTACCATGTGTTGTACATTTATCATTCTTATTTATATGCTTTTTATTTTTTTCTATAAAAGTGTAACTATCTTCTCTCTGATAAAAACTTATATTACGTATCCCCATATCACTATTATCAGAACGTTTAGAAAGATAAAAATGAGGATAATAGTATTTGTATCGAGGATTATTAATTAAATGTTCACATAACCAAGAAAATATATTATTATAATTTATAATACCCTTATTTTGTAACTCAAAATGTACAGGAATGTATTTATTTAAATAGAAATATTCATAAGGTTTATTTATATAAGCATGTTCATCCATTAAAATTTCAAACTCAAATTTATTACTTAAAATTCGAATATCCTTAGATAATTTCGAATCATAATTATAAATATTATTATCATCCGTTTCAAATATGATAAGGTCTTTAAATTCTTCGTTCTCGATTATATGATCCCTTAACATGTTGTAAAGGACAAAACGATTTTCCAATCTTTTGGCTATAAAAAAAAAAAAATGTAGTAATAATAATAATAATAATAAATAAATAAATACAAATATATATATATATATATATATATGCTACAAATTACATAATGTAATAAAATATATCAGTAAATGAATGTTTCATGTAATAAAATTTTTTTTTTTTTTTTTTTTTTTTTTGTATCTATATTTTTATTTTATTGTATCATAATAAATTATCCATATGTAGATCAATATAAATTTAATGTATTAAATCTTTTTAGTATGAATATTCTTACGGTCAGTTAGGGCCATACACACAATTCTATTATTTCTTTGCATCCTTCTAAATGATATATATTTCGTTTTGTTGAACGATCCCAAACTTTTTAGTAGTATATTATCTTTTTGTATAGTAATATTTGATGAAATGTTTTTTTTAATATCCATATTACTTTTAATATGAGGATTCCTAAAAAAGAAATTAATATATTCTAAATATTTCCTCTTAGCGTTATAAAAAGTGTCTATATTATAAAGAAAATTATCATAGGTTATATTAACTACATTTTTTAAACTTTTCCTTATTAATTCGAATTCGTCTCTCTCTTGTTTTGTAAAAGATATATCTTGTATTTGTTTTTCATGGGAATCATTACATATTATTGATATATTATAAGAATTTTTTTGTAAGATTTTCATATCAGCAGTTACCCACTTTTCCGTTTGATCTATATTTTCACTAAGCGTATTTTTAACTACTGCAAATGTTGATATATAAATTTTATTATTTTTAAAAAACTGAAATTTTGCTTCATATAATTCTTTTTGATATTCTTCATAAAAGGATTTAACATAAACTAACTTTAACTTACCTCTTATATAAGGAAAATTTTTAATTTCATTAAAAGGTATATAAATAATGGGTATTTTTTTTTTAGTTTTTTTATTATTATCATTTTCTTCTTTCTTATCTGTAGATACATTTTTAATATCATTATTTCTTTGATCATACATATCTTTTAAATTTTCTATTTTAATATTTGGAAAAATGTTACTAATATTACTATTATCACTTAAGTTACTACTAACACTACTCATAGAATTACTACTAGTAACAGAACTTATACGACTATTAGTATCTTCAAATTCGTTTTCTAATATTTTATTATTGTCATTTTCTTCCTTTTTTTTATTCTTCCTTTTATTATTATTCCTATCAGGAATTTCTTTCTTCTCATTTTTACACGCACTCTTGTCCTCTTTTGTATTCGTTACCTTTCCATGAACATTTTTTGTAATTTCTTCTTTCGAACTTTTTATTTTTAAAGAATATATAAAAAAACGGAAACCATATTCTTTCCTTTTTATATACTCGTTTAAAATGAAAATGATAGTGTTTAAAAGAAAAACGTTCTTAAAAAATAAAAAAAATTTCATCGTGATGCTTCATAGGAGATATAAAGGGAGAGTGGACAACATTATTTTATGCATATAATTATATACATAAATATTTATATGTATATGTATATATATACGTTTGTGTATACATATATGTTTGAATATACACATATATTTGTGTATACATATATTTTAATGTATATGTTTATTTATTTATTCATTTTTAATTATTCATTTTTAATTATTTATTTTTAATTATATATTTTTAATTTAAATATTATAAACCATAAAAAATAAGTACAACAATATAAATAGATAAACAATAATTATATATTAATCGAGTGTACACCTTTTTATATTAAAAAAATATTTATAGTTACCATTGATGAAATTCAATGAAAATATCGGTTCCTATCTTATATAAAAATTTTGTATTTTTTTTTTTTTAATTATACTATATATATGTAAGTATGTTATACATATATATATATATTTAATATATATGTTTTTTTTTTTTTTTTTTTTTTAGAAATAACCAAAAGAAAAATAGTACAGAGATATGAACAATATGTTATATTTATTCATACAGAAACTGATAAAGACAAGAAGAATTTATATATCTTTATAAAATATAAGTACAGATAGACTAATATATATATATATATATATAATTTAATAAAATGACGCATTTTTTTTTTTTTTAATATATTAGGTGCACAATAATGCACTTTATATTGAATATTATTTTTTTTTTTTAAATGAGTACATCTATGTAGACTATGTCCCTTACAGAAATGAACATTATTATATATATATATATATTTTTTTTTGTATTTTATTTATATGGAGAATAATTATTAAAAAAAAACAACATAAGAAATTATTTTTGTCATATACAGGGAAGAATAACTTCTATGCTATTTATTTTTTACTTACGAAAGGTTTACACAATTGATAAATATATATATATATATATATATATATATATAATAAATACAAGAACATATTATTTTAAATAATTACCCATATGCTTTTTTTTCTTGTTTATATTTCTACTTATTATATATATTCCAAAATCACCAAAAAAAAAAAAAAAAAAAAAATTGAAAGGGAAAATGAAACATATTTCTTTTTTTTTACAACTCTATATGAATATAATATAAAATAATATACAAAAAAAGAATAAATCATGTTATATATAATATTATTAAAAAAAAATTTTTGATTAATAAAATAACAAATTAAATTATAACCTTTTTTATTATAAAAAAATAATATTTTATATTTTATTCTTAATATTATGTATATATATATATATATATATATAATTTATATATATATATATATATATATATTTTTTTTTTAATATAACCGAATTGTTCTTATTGTATTTTATTTTTTCTTTTTATAATACTATTTATTATGACTTTAATGCCATAATTTGTATGCGAACACATCATCCTTTTGAATAATACATAATAAATTATAAGCGAATTTTTTTCTTTTCTTCTTTATTTTTTTTTTTTTTTTCAATATAAAATTTGAATATTTTTATTAATTTTAACGATTTTATTTATTTTAATAAAAAAACCTTTTATTGTTTTTGATTACTATTTTAATATTTTATTACTTATTTTTCCCCATATTATGATTTTTTTTAGAATGTTATATTTATTTATTTATTGATTTTTTTGATATATTAATTTTCGTTATGTGTTTTATTTATAATAATTAATATTACAAAAATAAATATTTATAATCAAATAATATAATTTTTTTAAGAATATTGATTTAAACCGATTTTTCTTATAATATAAATTATTTTTAATTATAAAAAAAAGTATATATATAATATAATATACTTTAATTTTTTTTTTTTTTTTTTTTTTTTCGTTATAAATATTCTGTTGTTTCGATATATATGATTGTAATGCTATTTATGTAAATTTTAAATAATAATAAATATATATATGTACATTTCATTTTTTTGAAAGTACATATATAAAAATTAATGTATATATAATAAATATAAGAACAAAATGGGCAAAGGAAGCAATGCTTGTGTACGCTTCAAAAATAAAATAAAATAAAAGGACAATCAAATATATATATATATATATGTGTGTGTTCATATTTATATACATATAATATTATTAATATATATATATATATATTTTTTTTTTTTTTTTCTTTTATTAATAGAAAAGAAACCAGGCTAGGGAAAGAAAAAATGTAGAAGTTAAAGGAGGAAAATCTCAATTAAAAGCAAACAAGGAAGCATTAAATGTAACTTGCAAGGTAAAATAAAAACGACGATATTATAAAAATATGTTTAAATAATTCATATAAAATATAATGGACTGTTTTTGAAAAATAAAAAAATAAAAATATACACATAATTTTGCTGTTCATTTCTTTTTATTTTATTTTATTTTATTTTATTTTGTTTCTTTTCGTAAAGGTATGCTATACTGTTTTTATGCAGACACAAAGTATTTCACAATTAGCCGAACATGCTCAAAATAAACATAATAAGGATGTTAAAGAATGCTTTCCACAAAAATTTATAGATACATAAAATGTGTAAAATTATTATATTTTTCTTTCTTTTATCTATTTTTAATATTTTTTTATGTAAATGATAATTATTATCTCATTTTAATAAGTTACCACATGTTAACAATATATATATATATATATATATATATATATATATATATATATATGTATATTTTAATAAAGACATATATATATGCTTTAATAAATAATAAATAAATTAAATATTAATATCATATGAAATTAAAAAAAAAAAAAAGAACATTTACAAATATATAAAATTTTAAATATTTATGAAATAATTAATTCATTCTTATTAATTATAAATTAAAAAAAAAAAAAAAAAAAAAAAAAAAAAAAAAACACGGTATTATTAAAATAAAATACACAAATATAAAATAATTTGAAAAAGAAAAATTATTATTTTAATTTATATAGAATTTTTCAAAGAATATAAAAATTTATATATATCACAAAAAAAATGCTCATTTTTTAAAAAGGAGCTATTGAGTAGGTGTAATGATAGTTTCATATTTTTTAATAGAAATGGATTTATTTCATATTTTCTTAAAATAAATTTATTATAAATAGATAATACTTTACATTTAATACTTTTTATTTCATCATAAAAAAAACTATTATAATAATGAATTATAATCATTTGTTTATTAAAGAAAAGATATATATTAATTATTAAAATAATTATTCTATTAATTAAATTAGTAAAACAAATAATAATGTTTGAATCAAAGAAATCTACTTTCTTATTAATACAAAAAAGATGTATATAATCATCTAAACTTTTTTTAATTTTTGAAATATATTTCATTTTTATAATTGATATAATAATTTGTATAAAAATTTTTTCATTCCACAATTTATTACTATCCTTACTACAATTAAAATGTGTATGGTTTAATAACAATAATTCATTCATAATATTTTTCCATGTACGTCTATATTTCAATAATTCAAAATTATTCTTATATATTATAATATTACTTATATATATATCATGTTGAAATGTATCATGTTTAAAACTCTTAATATTTATATTGTTTATAAATACTTCTTTTTTTTGATTATCCATAGTATCAAGGAATGTAAAAAAATTAATGACTCCTTCTTTTTCTTTATTCTGAAAATATTTTCTTGGGTTTTCTTCATATAATAAATTATTATTATATTCAGTAGGTTGTTGAACGAAAGAATTAACAAAATTCATTTTATTATTATTATAAAAACTATTTATTATATTATTTTCAGTATTTATTTGATTAATCCTTTTATGGTCTTGTTCATAATTATTAACAACAAATTTTTGCTTTATAATATTCTCCCCCTTCTCCATAATATCTATAATATTATATATATAATAGAATATAAATAAATGATTCAATGATATATTATTAATATACAAATTATACTTTTCTTGATCAAATAATTTCAATGGCTTATAATAATGTTCATCTTTAATACAAGGTTTCGTTTGATTAATACAAAAAATTAAAATAGATGAGCTTATATCTTTATAATGTTTTATAATGTAATATATAAAAAATTCAGAACAGGTAACATAATTGATATTCTTTGATAAATGTAATACATTTCTTTTCATAAATGATAGGACACTAATTTTGGTTTTATATCTAATTAATTCGCTTTCATCATTTAACATATATATTAAACAACTATATAATACAATAAAAAAACTTGTGTATAAATTATAGCTTCTTACATATTTTAGTGGATTTTTTATATATATAATATCGAATGTTATATTTTGATTTGCTATTTTATTATGTACAATTTTTTTTATATTTTCCTGTTGTTTTTGTTTATACCATTTGAAATATTTTAAATTGATGTCTAACATGTTATAGGTACTATAATAATTATCATTATTATTATTATCACTATCATCACTATTATCATGTTTTGTGCTAATGCCTTTATTTATATTCATACAATTTTCATCACTATAACTATTTTTCATTATGATACTCTCCTTATTTAAAAACATTTCGTCATAAACATTTGACGTATTATTTTTATCCATACTAATATACTCACTTCCAACATGCCCCTTTTTATAAATGTTTTTCTTTCCTTCCTTAATTTCTTTATATCTCATGAAAGATGCTGATGGTAATACCCTCTTATCCATTTTATAGATATTTTCTTTATTTTTTATTTGCTCAGCATCATATTCAATAATACCATAATTAACGAATGCGTTTACAAAACATTTTGCATATGTAGAGGAATTTTTATTATATAATAAGGAAAAAAAATTCATAAAAATGAGTTGATAAAAATATACATAATTAAAAATATCAATTTGACGAATACTTCCATTTGGTAAAGATAATTTTATATATTTCTTCTTTTCGTCATTAATATAATCATATATACTTTGTATAAAATGATTTCTTGAAATATCATTCGTAGTTCCATTTATACAATATTGTTTTTTCATATGTTTATTAAAATATTTTAAACAAATAAGATAACTATATGATATAATATACTTATCTAAATAAGAACTATGTACATTATCTATATAATATGATTTCATTTTTTCAAATATAACTAAATTTTCAAGAGATATATATTCAACAACTGATAATATTATTTTGAAACAATATTTTTTTATTTTCATATTATTTTTATATATATCAATAATCTCAAATAATAATAAATAAATATATATATATATTTTTTCATCTAATCTTTCATATCCTACCTCATTTATATATTGTTGTATATTATTCACTCTATTTTTATAACATGTTTTCATATTTATATCGTTTTTATTTATATATAAAAAAGGATATACCATATTATGACAATTTTCATAAAAAAATTTAAAAGTAGAATAATTTGATGTGTTACTTAAACAATTTTCTTTTTCCTTGAACATTTTTTTTTCATTTCGTTTTATATTCAAAAACCAGTTGTACAAAAGGGATTCAATAAAAACTTCATTCTTATTATGAATATATAACTCTAAAAGACAAACCAAATTACTCACCGTTTTGGTTATTTTTATTAACAATTCATTAATTAATACAGATATGAACATATCATTATTATATGATAATAACTTATTGTATAATAAAATAACGATATTTTTATTTATATAAATACTTATTTTGTTATATAAAATATTTAATATTTGGAGAATTAACAAATTTTCTGTATATGAGTTGCTTTTTAAAAAGAGGTACAAAAACTGAAAGAATATATTCTTAAATTTTTTTTTATTTTCTTCAATTAAATATTGAAATTCTATCCTTCTAATAAATTCGATAAATAAAAGGAGATAAGGATTATTGTTATTACTACTATTATGGTGATTACTATTAATTTTATGATAATTATTATTTTTTTCATTCATTTTACTTTTAGTATGAATTTCATTTTTTATCACATTTATAAGAATTTTTTTTAAAAAATTAAAGATCACATTCTTTTTTTTCAATTTTAAATATATATGCAAATAGACATTAACTATAATTCTGCATACTAAAACTTGTACAAAATAATTTCCATAATTAAATAATTTTTTTAAATAATCACAAAAAATGAAATATATATTTATGTTACTATTTATATAATCACTTGTATCATTTTTAATATTTACATTAACATTATTATAATCATGATATTTTTCCTTATCATGGTTATATTTTTTTTCCATTAAATTTTCTTCATTATACTTTTCTTTATATATACTATTCTTATTCTTTTCATTCTTTAAAAAAAAAAATTCTGGTATCTTATTAGTGGATGCTAAATCTCCTTTATTACTTTTTAATAAAAAATAATCATCATTATTAAATATTATTATGTTTGATAGAAATATTAAAATGGGTATAAACTCAGCAAAGAAATTTGAATAATCAAAATAAGACTTAGATTCATTTTGATTAATAAAATGACTAGTTAAAAGTTTGCATTTTTTAATAAACACATTTAAAAATACTTTTAATATATTAATAGAATTTAGAATATCAAAAAATGTTAAATTAATATTTTTGAATATTCTCATTTTACTACCTGTACAGAAATAATACATATTTGATGATACATGATATGAGGAATTTAACTTGGATAATAATCTTTTGGTTAATATATTATATAAAGATGTACTTGAATTCTTTAATGAAAATAAATCACTTTTATAATATGTTAATGATATATTATATATATCATTAATATATTCATATAATGTTTTATTATCAATAGTAGTATATATATGTTTTATTATATTTAAACATATAACCTTTTTATATTGGTTATTACCATTATATAAATAATTTAAAATAATTTTTATAATAAAATTATATATTATATATTGTTCTTTTATTCTATATGATTTTGTTAAACACCCTAAAGCTAAGCACATATTATTTGATTTTCTTAAAAAATTCATATTAACACTTTTACTGTCTAATATTAGCATATTTAGCTTTCTATTCATATTAAAATTGTAATTATAATAACTAGTATCATCTATATCAGATGTATTATCCTTATCTAAATTATTATCATTTTGTAAATTCTTTAGTATATTTATTTTATTTCCATGTGTTATAAAATTCATGCCCATTATATCATTGAAATCCATATTTTCTTCTTCTGATATCATCAGTATATTATTGAGCTTACTAATAATTCGATTCAACGTTTCTAAATTTTCATCATAATATGTATTATCACTATTATGCCTATCAACATTACTATTACTTTTAATATTATTGATCAAGTTATCATTTATTTCATGATCCACTTTATTAATTGCATATAAATCCTTTTCTTGTAAAATAAAAAAATCCTCCTTTTTTTCTATGTTTATATATGATTCTTCCAATTTATTATTTTTTGTTAAATTTTTAACTTTCTCGCCTTTTTTATTGGACACAGTTACACAAGAATTATCATGATTTAGCTGGTTTCCCTTGTTTATATTTTCATTTTTGAAAATATGCAAAATGATATATATATAGAACAAAGGAATAGATTGCATGTCTTCATTACTTTTTAAAACAATAATTCTACAAATATTTAGTAAGCAATCAGCTAAATATTGCTGACAAGCCACATGTTTTGAATATAATAATAAACATAAAAGATTCTGAATTATAAAATGTATTTCCTCATTATTAAAAAAGGTTATAGATTTATTGTGTTTTTCTTCTTTATTATTATCATTATGTCTTATAGTTGTCGATCCATCATGTTTAGGGAAAAATTTTTCTGTTTTTTTTTTTTTCTTTTGTATTTCTTCATTAACTGTTATATTCTGACACATATTCATATATTTATCTTCATTCAGGATTTTATCATATGTGAGATTATATTTAAAACAAAAGTCAACAATAGATGTAATCATTAAACATATATACTTTATTGATAACCATATTATAATGGAAGTTGCCTCTTTCTCATTTTCCTTTTGAAATATTAAATGTCCTCTGCAATCAAAAAAGAAATTTTTGGAATTATTTAAAAAAAGAAAATTTAAATAATTAATAACATAATATAATATATTACATATATATATTTTTAATAATATTAAATAAGAATTATTTCTAATTTCTTCATCTTCATTTTTTATATATTCATATAATTGCAACTGATCATAATTTAAATATGTATTTAATTTACATAAACTTATTTCATCAAATTTATAATAAGTAAACATATCCAACATTTTATTAAATTGTGTATTTTCTATTAAATATAAAATAAATTCATTTATATAATATGCTATTTTGTACATGCAATTATTTTCTATATCTTTATGTTTTGTTAATTTTATTATATGTTCCTTTTTAATTCTGGATATAAAATTTTGTAATATGTACAATGGGATAGTTGTATGAATAAAGAAAATATCATCATGTTCATTAATATTATCATAATATATATTATAAGATGAAATCTTTCTATTTATACAATTATTATTACTACTACTATTAATAATATTTATATTTTTGGTATATATATTATCATCTCCTCCAAATAAATAATTTATATAATTTATCATATGCATATTACTTTTTTTAATATTTAATATATCCATATGTTTAATAATACAATGACCAAAAAAATCACTTACGCAAATAGGTTCTGTTTCCTTAAATTTTATATTAATATTATCTTTTAAAAATACCATACTTTTACTTTTATGATTAAGATGATCTAGTAAAAAGAAATTATTATTAATATTATTATTATTTAATGACATAAAACACATTCGTAATAAAAAGGCAAAAAACGAATGATCAACTTGTTTATGAGATTGTATAAGTGGTAAAAATAAATTATTTAATGATATAAACTTATACTTCTTTAATAAAATAATACTCACAGTTTTAAAAAATAATTCCTTTGACATCATGTATAACTCTTTCCATGTTGTTTTTATATTAAAAAGGAAAAACAAAAAATTTATATTTTCAAAATATGAACAATATTGAAATATTATATTTAAAATGTCTGCACTATATATAGATGATTCAATACACATATCTTTATTTATACTTTTAAATAAAAGAAAAATTATATTCATTAAATAAGAATCGTATAAAAACAGATAATTCTTGTCATTTATATATTTATCATTAGGTAGGTAGCACATACAAGACAAATAACTATTTTCTATAAAAGCATCTTTACTATGCATATCATCCCTATTCTTATAAAATATATTGTTACCATAAAGAAATGTAAAAATTTTTGCATACATATTTGTATAATTCCTGTTTTGTGAAACATTTCCACAAAAGGATTCATTATATAAAGTATTTAATATATTATCATTTGATACCCTTTTTTCTGATGAATTATACACAGTGATATTATTCAATTTATTATCTCTTATAAGGTTAATATCATTATTTATTTTGTCCTTTTTTTTTTCAATTTCCATATCAATTTTTATTTTTATTTTCATTTCTATTTCTATTTCTTCTTCTATGTTTTTTTTTTTTTTTTTCTTCTTCTTCTTCTTCTCAAATTCTATCATTCTTTGATAATATATAAAAAATTTTTCAAAAAATAAAGAAATATATTTTCTAAATGAATCTCTACTAGCCCTAGAACTATCCGTTATAGATACATTTATAAAATTTAGAAATAAATACAAATCACAAATATTTAAATATTTGTTCTCACATATGAATGTTAAAATGGATAAGGTAACTTCATCATTTGAATGATATAACAAAATTTTTAAAGTCTTCACATTTAATAAAATATCATTATTAAGTTGATAAAAATAATCACTTTTATAATTAACAATTTGTAAATCTTGATGCTTTCTTAAAGTACACAAGGTGTATAATTCTAAATACATTATATTTTCAATTGAATGGAAATTATATAAACTATATCTTTTCAATTTAATGTTTTTTTTTTCTTCACCTATATTTATAACAATATCTTTCTGTTTATATAAATTTATAATTTTATAATTCAAGAAAATATTATTATCCTTTTTCTCTATACATTCATTAAAAAATATTTGACACAATTCTGCTTTTTCAAATAGATGAATATTTATAAATTCAAAATAATTTTTATTCATCACATTATTGAAACATTTATAATTTTCATCCCATAGCATAATAAAATTGTTTTTTTCTTTTGATATTGCATAATTTTGTTTTTGATCATTATAAAAATTATAATTTAATTTTATTGTATCACCTTTTGAGGCGGTTGCATGTTTATTTCCATATTCAGGGTCAAGATAATCTTTTAATTTGAAATATTCTTTATTAAGAATAAAGGACAAATAATTATTATCATTTTTGTAAAAAAGCTCAATAAATTTTTTTACATAAAATGTTTTCATAAATAAATCTTCTGTTAATAAAATATTTTTGATAAAAATATAATACAATAAATATTTTTCTTCAGAATGTACAAAGATATGTTTAATGCATTGTTTTATTAATTCATATAAACTAGACATAAAATACTCATCATTTCGAAAGAAACAATAAAATAGATATTCCAATATGTTTTTTTCACACATAGAATTCTTAAAATAATTTAATAATAAAGAGAGACATAAATATTTTCTTTTTTTTTCTTGGTTAAAAATAATATATGTTAAATGTTGATATATATCATTTTTTATAAGTATATTTTTTTTGCTAGTAAGTAAAAACTCATAAATACTTATACAACTATTCCATATGTTTTTTATATTATACCAACAATATTTTTTTAAAATCATTAAAATAGTATTAATAATAAAATTATATAATTCTTTTAAAAATATTATTTTTTCTTTATATGTTAAAATTTCAAAATCTAACTTTATCTGTTTAATATTTAAAGGTTCTTCTGAACTTAATAACTTTTCATCTAATTTTATATGGAACATTACTTGTTTACATTTTTCTATATCTTCATTTAAATAATAACTTTCATAATTTATTATATTAAATGCCCTTTTATATTGATATTTTATCAACTTCTTTTCAATATTTTTTATGATTGCGTTATTCTTGTTTATTTTAATTGTAGCATCATTTTGGTTACATGTACTGGAATACATAATGTTCATTTCTTTCATCATATAATTTGTATTATCCTTTAAAGCATCATATATATTATTAGATGAAATGTGTTCATTACTAATATTATTATCTTTCATATCTAAATGATTTTGTTTATATAATTCTTCAAGGTTCATTTTTTCACTCTCATTACATATATTATTATCATTATATATATTATCATCATTATATATTTTATGATCACTACATTTATTATCATCATTATATATATTATCATCATTATATATATTATCATCATTATATATATTATCATCATTATATATTTTATCTTCACTACATTTATTATCATCATTATATATTTGTTCATTGCAATGATTACTTCCTTGTTCAAAAACATAATTTAACTTTTCACTTTTTTGTAACCAATAATTTATACTGTCAATACAAAGAAATATAAAAAATGGGTTCTTCGTACTTGAACATAATAAATTTTTTATTTTAAAAAACAAGAGAAAATAATCGAAATTTTCAAAAACATTTGTATTTTTTACATTTTTATATTTTATAATCAAAATGCTTCTATATTTACACAATATTAAGAAAGGATTTTCTTTCTTTTTTTCGTTAATAATATTATTACAATCGTTTAATATTTTTTTTATATTTTTTGTGAGTTCCAAACGTGCATAGCATTCTTCGGTATTTGGATAATTTTGTTCATTTTTAAGATTATCATTTGAGTTTATCAATTTTTCATATGTAACATCATTCATAAAATGATAATTTGAAATACTATCATTTATATAATCATTATATAAAATATCCGTGTTTCTTTTATGATTTATATATACCTGTTCATTTTTTATTAATTCTGAATTATTACTTGGTATGTCATAAGAAGAAAAATGTTCCTTATTATCAATATAATTATTGTAAATGATATTATCTCTGTTGTTATTATTTCCATTTATTTGGTTGGCTCCTACATTTTTTAATATACCTGAAATTTTTTTTTTATTATTTAACGATCCATTTATTATATTCTCATAATGAATTATAATATATTTAACTTGCTGATATATTAAACACACATGTGTACATATATCCTTATCAAATGGAAAATTTGATAATATGTTTCTTAAATTGTGTGAAATAAGAAAAAATATATGCAACAATTCTTTAGATATAAAATGTATTGTTGCATTTATTTGGTACGTAATTAAAAAGTTTGCAAAGATATTTAAATAATTTTGATTTCTTTTTAAAAAAGCAATTTTTAATTTATCATTAATATATATTAATATATAAATATAAAAAAAATTATTTATATGTTCATTATTAAATATATGATAATTATTTATTAAATATTCAATAATTAATGTTTTACAATTATAATAATCTTCATTATCTTTTTCTTTTTTTTTATCTTTTATATGAACAAATGCATTTTTTAAAAAATGAAAAATTAATTTCTCTTTCCAGTTATAATAATTCGTATCTGTAAATATATAAAAATTTATAACTTTTAATGGATTTTTTTTTATTTTTATATTTCTAAAATATATTATTAAATATATAAAATATTCTCCTATTAATATATTTGTTTCATTATATGTTGTAAAGTGCTCATAATAATTTTCAAAAAATAAGGTTACATTTGCTTTTACATCTGTTACATTTAAACAACAATTTTTCCAATATAATAAAATATTTTCTTTATTTTTTTCTAATAAATTATTTGAACTAACTAAATTACATAAAACCAATTTATGAATATTTATTAGT